>SJYT01058257.1:0-14912 GCA_006410635.1 Cephalophus harveyi | reverse complement strand
GTTCTAATGAGATGGATGAAACTGGAACCTATTATACAGAGTGAAGTAAGCCAGAAAGAAAAACACCAATACAGTATACTGACACATATATATGGAATTTAAAAAGATGGCAATGATGACCCTGTATGCGAGACAGCAAAAGAGACACAGATGTATAGAACGGACTTTTGGACTCTGTGGGAGAGGGAGAGGGTGGGATGATTTGGGAGAATGGCATTGAAACGTGTATACTATCATGTAAGAATGAAGCACCAGCCTATGTTCGATACAGGATACAGGATGCTCGGGGCTGGTACACGGGGATGATCCAGAGAGAGGAAATGGGGTGGGATGCGGGAGGTGGATTCAGGATTGGGATCTCATGTACACCCATGGTGGATTCATGTCAATGTATGGCAAAACCAATACGGTATTGTAAAGTAAAATAAAGTAAAAATTAAAAAAAATAAAAATAAAATGCTTTATCTTTTTCTTTGCCTGGTTTAATTATGATAATGTCTTGGTGTGGATCTTTGGTTGAATTCATTGTATTTTAGATTCTCTGTGCTTCGTGGACTGGATATCTGTTTTGTTTTGTTTTCCCCCATATTAGGGAGTATTTTGGGGCTTCTCACGTGGCTCAGTCATAAAGAATCCGCTTAGCGATGCAGGTGATGCTGGAGACACAGGCTCAATCCCTGGATTGGAAAGATTCCCTGAAGGAGGAAATGGTAACCCACTCCAGTATTCTTTCCTGGAGAGTCCCATGGACAGAGGAGCCTGGCGGGCTACATAGCACACAGGGTTGCAAATAGTCAGACACGACTGAGTGACTATTGAGGGAATATTTTAGCCAAATAAATAAAGGGTGGGGGCGGATTCTGCCTCTCCATCTGTCTATTCTAGATATTGTCCCAAAGGTCCTTTAAACTATCTCTAAAAATAAAAAAAAAAAAAACTTCTTGCTGTAGCAATTAGGTGATGACCACTATTCCATCTCCCAGGTGGCTGAGGCAGTCTTCTGTATTGCCTAGTCTACTGTTGACTTCTTTTACAGTATTTTTCATTTTAGTTATTGTATTCTTCAGCCCTGATTTTTTTCTTTTCAATATTTTCTCTTTGTTGAAGTTCTCATGTGTCACTCTATTCTTATCCAAAGTTTAGTGAACATTTTATGACCATGGTTTTGCACTATTTATTAAGTAAAATGCTTATTTCTGTTTCATTAGTTTGTCCCCCTGCCCCTACCCCATGTTTGCCAATGCTGGAGACCCAGGCTTGACCCTTGGGTCAAAAATATCCCCAGAGAAGGAAATGACAACCTAGCCCAGTATTCTTGCCTGGAGAATTACGTGGAAAGAGGAGACTGTCCACGGGGTCACAGAGTTGCACACCACTGAATGACTAATACTTCCACTTTCCATGCCTTCAATTTTATGTTGTTCTTTCATTTAAAACATAGTTTTCCTCTGTTTTCTTATTTTTTGGACTTTCCCTATTTGTTTCTGTAAAACGAAGCTAAATTATTACCAACCTTGATCTTGCAGGCATGTCCTTGTGTGGGAGTATCCCTGTGTAGTCTGTGTGTAGTGGCTTTGGTGGGAAAACTGAATCTGAAACAAGTGAAGACAAGGGCTTTTTCTGGGAAACACTGGGGCCATCACCTTGGCAGGGGTGAGCGGGGAGTGTGGCTACAGCCAGAGCCCAGCATGGAATGGGGCTTTTCCCCAGACACACTGGGGGTCACTGCCTCGGTGGGGTGGGGCTAGAGCCTGAGGAGCTTGAGCAGGAGCCTGGTGTAAAAAGTAGTTTCTTCTGGGGTGTGCTGGCAGCTACCCCTTTAGCAAGAAGATTGGAGTTAAGGCTGAGGGGCTGGAGTTCGAGCCCAGTGTGGACTGTGGATTGTGCTTGCGTGGTCTTGGAAGGCTGGCTAGAGGACCTTTGTTAAGTTTGGAAATGAGCAAGCCTATGTGTACACTTTAAGGGCCAAGTCTTGATTTCCTAAAACTCTCTGGTTCTCCCAGTCAGTCAAAAGCCTCACAGGTTTGCAAAACCAGACACGGGGTCTCATCTTTCTGATGCCAGATCTATCCTAGGGCTGGTGGTACCCAATGTGGGGTTCAGATCCCTCACTTCCCAGGGAGGATACTCAAGCTTGTGATGATATATTTTTCCTCTTCTGAATCACCCACCAGGGATGTGGGTCCAAACTAAAGATCATTTTTTCTCTCCTACCTACCTCAGTGTGGTCTTTTCACTGTATCTTTAGTGGTAGAAGATCCTTTCTGTTAGTGTTCAAGTTGTTCTCAGAGACAGTTGTTTTACATATGATTACAATTATGGTGTGTGAGAAGTTGTGAACACAAAGTTTTCCTTCTCTGTTATCTTGATCCTGCCCCTTATTGTTTTTCTTTATGACACTTTTAGTGGCATTTGACCTTTTAAACTATGTGAATAGAATTTAATAGACAAAAAATTGGCAAGTAATAAATGAAAACCTGCAAAAGCATAGATTTTCAATAAAAATAGGAGACTATATACTAATATTTTGTGCAAGTGAAAAATATCATTTTGCACAATATGCAAAATGTGCTTGTATCCATAACCAGTGTCACCCTGTGCATTATTTGCCTGGCCCTAAAGACGTTTGGGGGCTTCCCTTGTGGTTCACACAGTAAAGAATCTGCCTGCAAGGCAGGAAACCTGGGTCCATTTCCTGGGTTGGGAAGATCCTCTGGAGAAGGGAATGGCAACCCACGACAGTATACTTGCCTAGAAAATCCCATGGAGAGAGGAGCCTAGCAGGCTACATTCCATGGGGTCTCAGAGAGTCCAATACAACTGAGCAACTAACACACACACACACACACACACACACACACACAGAGGCATTTGAGTTTCTTACATGTTTGTATATTTTCTGAAAATAGGGTGTCATAGCTAGAAATTATATGACTATCTCAGGACAATTGTGTTACAGTATTAGAGACCTTACTGAGGAACTTTACTGAGGCAATAAAGAACCAAGCATGATCAATGTTTAGAAGAAGGAATTACCAAGGGTGATGGCTATATGAAGAAGAAGAAAATAATGAATCATATATAGGGATCTGAACCCCACATTGGGTACCACCAGCCCTAGGATAGATCTGGAATCAGAAACTAGGGTTTGGGAACTAGAGGAATGATAATCTTTGAAAGCAAAAGATCAGGAAGATGATTTAACCCATCCAGAGCTTCCAGATCCAGACACTATAAAAGCAAATGCATGCTTAAACATGCAGTGTAGAAAGAATAAAAAATTGGGGCTATGGAGTTCTCAACTGTCTCTCCCTGTTGGAGTATAGGTTAAAACAATGGCCTTGATCAACTGAAAAAAGAGGACAGAACTTTCTTGAGGCTTTTGACATTATTGGCATGGTGAGTTCTTTATTTTCTTATTCAGATTGTGACAGTTCAATAAATATCATTGGTGGTGATCTATTGCTTTCTTACTGCCAGGGCCGTGTAGTGTCTGATATATGAAACTAACATGAAACAGTGATTTATATTTCCATGATTGCTTGATGGATAACTAAATAGAATGTCTAAATATATATGCAAATGTGTTGATTAACCAGTCTCACTTTTCAAATGACTTCTGTTTTGTATTCAGCTTTCACATAAACTATTGTTTTATCAGAAGATTTAACTGTATACAGTATTTGAGTTTACATAGAGTAGGGTGAATTTTAATGAAAAACATTCATCATCTTCAGGACTTAGCCAATACATGTACCTGCCAGTTATCCCTTGTAAGGTTCAGCATATTTCAGTGGGATTGCATCAACTCCTGGAACAAAGACTTTAGGTTTCGAACTCAGTATTTAGAAAAAATCAGAAATTCAATATAATTTTGTTTATAATGATAATGATGAACTGATCTTAAAAATAAAAATTACTCAAACTTTTATAATTTATTCCAAATGCTCTAGGACAGAATCAGTTTCCTTGATTTTTTCAGCTTCTAGAAGTCACACACATTCCTTGGTTTGTGGTTCCTTTCCATCCTTAAAAGCAGCATTGGCTGGTGGAGTCTTTCTCATGAGGTAGGACTCTGACACTGACTCTTCTGCCTTCTTCTACACTTAAAGAACTTGGGCTTATATTGGCCTCACCTATATAAACCAGTATAATCTCTTTCTCTTAAAGTTGGCTGATTAATCACCATAGTATCCCTTGAAACCTTAATTTCCCTTTGGCATATAAACTATAATATTTAGTTTTCATGAATAGAATATGAACATCTTCAGAAGATTATTATTCTGCCTATGATACTGATCCTTACTCTAAATTCTAAGCAATCTATTCTTTTCATTCCACTATCTTATTTTTGTAAAGGAGAAAAAGACTTTGCTATAGTAAAAAAAAAAAAAGTGAATCAGAGTGTCAAAAGGATGTGTAAAATGTGGATGTTAGAATGATTACTAAAATGGGAAAGCAGAGAAGTTGCAAGGAAATATGCAGGGCATGGAATGAATGAAAGTTTAGAGAACAAAATAAAAGTAATACATAAAAACTCTCAAAGTTGGATATAACTGGATAGAGTAAGATTATGTAAGTTTTAAGAAAATAAAAAATCACCATTCCTCATTGCAAGATTATAAAATAGAATCCTATTCTACTCTAAGAAATCAGTTCAGTCAGTCCAGTTGCTCAATGGTGTCCGACTCTTTGTGATCCCATGGACCGCAGCACCCCAGGCTTTCCCATCCATCACCAACTCCTGGAGCTTGCTCAGACTCACGTCCATTAAGTTGGTGATGCCATCCAGCCATGTCATCCTCTGTCATCGCCTTCTCCTCTTGCCTTCAATTTTTCCCAGAATCAGGGTCTTTTCCAGTGAGTCAGTTCTTTGTATCAGGTAGCCAATTATTGGAGCTTCAGCTTCAACATCAGTCCTTCCAATGAATATTAAGGATTGATTTCCTTTAGGATTGACTGGTTGGATCCTGCAGTCCAAGGGACTCTCAAGAGTCTTCTACAACATCACAGTTCAAAAGCATCAATCCTTCAGTGCTCAGCCTTCTTTATGGTCCAACTCTCACATCCATACATGACTATTGGAAAAACCATAGCTTTGACTAGACAGACCTTTGTCGGCAAAATAATGTCTCTGCTTTTTAATATGCTACTTAGGTTGGTCATAGGTTTTCTTCCAAAGAGCAAGTGTCTTTTAATTTCATGGCTATAGTCACCATCTGCAGTGATTTTGGAGAGCAGGAAAATAAAGTTTCTCACTGTTTTTATTGTCTCCCCATCTATCTGCCATGAAGTTATGGGACCAGATAAGGATAGAGGTATACAATATAAAATAATTTGCCTTTTCCTTTTTCAAAATTGGGAGGGCTAACAATAATAGCTAAAATAATAGCACATTCTTTTTTGTAAAACTGATCCTATCATGTTTTGTGTCTTCAGGAAGAAAGTGAAATCCTGCTTTCTAGCCTTTCTGTATGATTTAGTCAGGATTGTATAAGCCACGCTGCAATATTGAATATCCATTCTGTACAGAATTCATTTTAGACACAAGTCTTCAATGAAGTTATTAGTGTTCCCAAGTTATAGATGAGAAAACTGAGGTCCAAAGCAGTTGATAAGTTTGAGGAAGCAAGGATAGTAAATATTGAATCTAAGATTTCTATCTTAAAAAATATGAAACTCATGTATTTATATTATATTGTCAGGGTAAATATTGCAAATTTCCGTACTTTTTCTCAGTCTCCTGGAGCCTGAAATCTAGATCTATTGTAGAACTTGTCAGGCCTAGCTGGAAATTCTTAGGCAAAGCCAATACCTATAATTTGATTTTTCTTCTTTATTCATTACCAAGATTTAATAATAAATAACCAATATTATAAAGAATATGGGCATTTTAGAAATGCATTAACAAACCCATTTATAACATGTAAATTTGAAGATTGGCTCTGTGGGTCTACAATGCTCTCTTTTCTATTTTGAATCACAAGAACCTTGCCACCATTTCTGCAGGTCAATGTGAAATTCTTCTGCCTGACCTAAATACAAAAAAGAGTAAATTGCATTTTCAGTATCATTGAAATAATTATATTTTCAAGGTCACAATCAATCTTCATAAACTCAGTACCCTCCTCTTGGGAGGAGAAAGATTCAAATCACTGATGTATTACTTTTGTCATTTTGAAAAGAATGTACCTGCTGATATAGAGAGTTATGAAACAATCTGCATGATAGAGATCCATTGTACTCTTTTGAGTCTCTGCTTGAATTTTTGATCAACAAAATAGCAATGATGACAATACTACTAATAGTTATAATTATTATTTTGGTGGTACTTTGTTATTTCTTAAAGATCTTTATATTCAGTGTCTTGTTTAGTTCTGACAATACGTCTGAGTTGGGGCAATGGTTATAATCATTTCTATGTTACAGGTATAAATGATCAGGGAGGTTTAGAACATTTCCAAGGTTATGCAATAAGTACGTAGAAGAACTGGGAATTAAAGGAAGTTCTTAAGGAGCTCTTAAGGAAGGAAAACACTGAAAACTTGTATATATATTTTTAGAAATCATATAAATAAAGCATGTCCTTCCTAGTCTGTGAACAGAGCTGACCAAAACAAAATTATTAATTTGACTGATTCTGATTTCACTGCTCATAGTATCTGAACTCACCTGCTCATGTTCAAGTACTCCAGCCCTGTGATGCAAATGCTGGCTGTATTCTCTTCCACTGCTGCTAGAGTAGAAAACTATAGGATGAATTTCTCATTTAATTTTTGATGAGCCACTGACCTCTTTCTCTATGTCAATCCCATGTCTCTTAATATCAGGTAGTTTTTCTCAAAGATTCAGATTATTTTATTTTTTTAATGATTCTTGTGGCAATGTACTGGTGACTGATGGTACTGAGTAATTTTTCATGTGTTTATTAATCTTTTATATGTGTGTGTGTATACACACATATTTGTGTGTGTGAAGTGCCTATTCAAATCTTTTGCCCAGAGTTTTGTTGGGTTTTTGTTAACTATTAACTTTCAAGGAGGCTATTTATATATTTTGAAAAAGTTTTTCATCATGTATATTGACTGCAGCTATTTTCTCCTATTCAGAGGATTTCCTTGTTGATTCCTTATTTTTGCATATTTATTTTTTATTGAAGGATAATTGCTTTACAGAATGTTGCTGTTTTCTGTCAAACCCCAACATGAATCAGCCACAGTATACATATATCACCTCCTTTTTGAACCCCCCTCTCATCTTCCTCCCCATCCCACCTCTCTAGATTGATACAGAACCCCTGTTTGAGTTTCCTGAGCCATACAACAAATTCCTGTTTGGTTATCTATTTTACATATGGTAATGTAAGTTTCCATGTTACTCTTTCCATACATCTCACCTTCTCCTTTCCTCTCTGTGTCTGTTTCTCCATTACTGCCCTGTAAATAAATTCTTCAGTAGCATTTTTCTAGATTCCATTATGTGAATTAAAATATGATATTTATCTTTCTCTTTTTGACTTACTTAGCTCTGTATAACAGGATCTAGGTTCATCCATCTCATCAGAACTGACTCAGATGCATTCCTTTTTATGAGTGAGTAAGTATATGTACCACAACTTTATCCATTCATCTGTCAATGGACATCTATGTCGCTTCCATGCTCTAGCTATTGTAAATAGTGCTGCAATGAACAATGGGATACATGAGTCTTTTTCAAGATTGCTTTCCTCAGGGTAGATGACTAGGAGTGGGATTGCTGGGTCATATGGTGGTTTTATTCCTAGCTTTTCAAGGAATCTCCATACCATCTTCCATAGTGGTTGTATCAATTTACATTCCCACCAACAGTGCAAGAGCATTTCATTTTCCCCACACCCTCTTCACCATTAATTATTTGTAGACTTTTTGATGATGGTCATTCAGACTGGTGTGAGTTCATATCTCATTGTAGTCTTGTTTTGCATTTCTCTAATAATGAGGGTTGTTGAGCATATTTTCATATGTTTGTTAGCCATCTATATGTCTTCTTTGGAGAAATGTCTGTTTAGGTCTTTTTTCCCACTTTTTGATTGTTTTTTTTTTTTTTTTTTTCTGGTATTGAGTTGTATAAGTTGCTTGTATATTTTGGAAATTAATCCTTTGTCAGTTGTTTCATTTGCTATTATTTTCTCCCATTCTGAGGGTCGCCTTTTCACCTTGCTTATAGTGTCCTTTGCTCAGCAAAGCTTTTAAGTTTAATCAGGTCCAAAATATATCCTTTTTTCTTTTTTCCAGAACTCTAGGAGGTGGATCATAGAGGATCTTGCTTTGATTTATATCATCGAGCATTCTGCCTATGTTTCCCTCTAAGAGTTTTATAGTTTCTGGTCTTACATTTAGGTCTTTAATCCATTTTGAGTTTATCTTTGTGTATAATGTTAGGAAGTGTTCTGATTTCNTTTTTTCCAGAACTCTAGGAGGTGGATCATAGAGGATCTTGCTTTGATTTATATCATCGAGCATTCTGCCTATGTTTCCCTCTAAGAGTTTTATAGTTTCTGGTCTTACATTTAGGTCTTTAATCCATTTTGAGTTTATCTTTGTGTATAATGTTAGGAAGTGTTCTGATTTCATTCTTTTATATGTAGCTGTCCAGTTTTCCCAGCAACATTTCATGAAGAGGCTATCTTTGCCCCATTGTATATTATTGCCTCTTTGTTAAAATAAGGTACCCAAAAGTGCATGGGTTTATTTCTGGGCTTTCTGTCTAGTTTCATTTGTCTATATTTCTGGTTTTTGCCAGTACAATACTGTCTTGATGATGGTAGCTTTGTAGTATAATCTGAAGTTAGGACGGTTGATTCCTCCAACTCCAAACTTCTTTCTCAAGACTGCTTTCACTATTCAGAGTCTTTCGTATTTCCATATGAATTGTGAAATTTTTTGTTCTAGTTCTGTGAAAAATGTCATTGGTAATTTGATAGGCATCACATTGAATCTGTAGATTGCATGTGGTAGTAAATTCATCAGCTTTCTTCACAGTCCAACTCTTACATACATACATGACCACTAGAAAAACCATAGCCTTGACTAGATGGACATTTGTTGACAAAGTAATGTTTCTGCTTTTCAATATGCTGTCTAGGTTGGTCATTACTTTTCTTCCAAGGAGTAAGCATCTTTTAATTTCAGGTCCATACAATTTCTTATTCTTTATTGAGCCCATATTTGCATGAAATGTTCCCTTGGTTCTCTAATTTTATTGAAGAAATCTCTAGTCTTTCCCATCTATTGTTTTCCTCTATTTCTTTCAATTGAACGCGGAGGAAGGCTTTCTTATCTCCTCTTGATATTCTCTGGAACTCTGCATTCAAATGGGTATACCTTTCCTTTTGTCCTTTGCTTTTCACTTCTCTTCTTTTCACAGCTATATGTAAGGCCTCCTCGGACAGCGATTTTGCTTGTTTGCATTTCTTTTTCTTGTGGATGGTCTTGATCCCTGTATCCTGTACAATGTCATGAACCCCTGTCCATAGTACATCAGGTACTCTGTCTATCAGATCTAGTCCCTTAAATCTACTTCTCACTTCCATTGTATAATCATAAGGGATTTGATTTAGGTCACATTTGAATGGTCTTGTGGCTTTCCCCACTTTCTTCAATTTAAGTCTGAATTTGGTAATAAGGAGTTCAAGATCTGAGACATAGTCTGTTCCTGGTCTTGTTTTTGCTGACTGTATAGTGCTTCTCCATCTTTGGCTGCAAATAATATAATCAATCTGATTTCAGTGTTGGTTATCTGGTGATGTCCATGTGTAGAGTCTTCGCTTGTGTTGTTGGAAGAGGGTATTTGCTATGATCAGTGTGTTCTGTTGGCAAAACTATATTTTCATAAGGGATTTGATTTAGGTCACATTTGAATGGTCTTGTGGCTTTCCCCACTTTCTTCAATTTAAGTCTGAATTTGGCAATAAGGAGTTCAAGATCTGAGACATAGTCTGTTCCTGGTCTTGTTTTTGCTGACTGTATAGTGCTTCTTCATCTTTGGCTGCAAATAATATAATCAATCTGATTTCAGTGTTGGTTATCTGGTGATGCCCATGTGTAGAGTCTTCGCTTGTGTTGTTGGAAGAGGGTATTTGCTATGATCAGTGTGTTCTGTTGGCAAAACTATATTAGTCTTTGCCCTGCTTCATTCTGTACTACAAGGCCAAATTTGCCTGTTTCTCTAGGTGTTTCTTCACTTCCTACTTTTGCATTTCAGTCCCCTATAATGAAAAAGACATCTTTTTTGGTGTTATTTCTAAAAGGTCTTGTAGGTCTTCATGTGAGTGAACTCGCTCAGTCGTGTCCGACTCTTTGCTACCCCATGGATTGTAGCCTACAAGGCTTCTCTGTTAATGAAATTTTCCAGGGAAGAGTACTGGAGTGGGTTGCCATTTACTTCTCCAGGGGATCTTCCTGACCCAGGGATTGAAACAGGGTCTCCCATATTGCAGGCAGACGCTCTAACCTCTGAGCCACCAGGAAAGTAGGTCTTCATAGAACCATTCATCATCAGCTTCTTCAGCATTACTGGTTGGGCCATAGGTTTGGATTACCATGATACTGAATGATTTCCCTTAGAAATGAACAGAGATCATTCTGTTGTTTCAGAGATTGCATCCAAGTACTGCATTTCAGACTCTGCTTTATTGACTATGTCAACACCTTTGACTGTGTGGACTAAAATAAACTGTGGAAAATTCTGAGAAAGACAGGAATACCAGACCCCGTCTAACTAACCTGCCTCTTGAGAAATCTGTATGCAGGTCAGGAAGCAACAGTTAGAACTGGACATGGAACAACAGATTGGTTCCAAATAGGAAAAGGAATATCTCAAGGCTGTATATTGTCACCCTGCTTATTTAACTTATATGCAGTGTACATCATGAGAAATGCTGAGCTGGAAGAAGCACAGCTGGAATCAAGATTGCCAGGAGAAATATCAATAACCTCAGATATGCAGATGATACCACTCTTAGGCAGAAAGTGAAGAAGAACTAAAGAGCCTCTTGATGAAAGTGAAAGAAGAAAGTGAAAAAGTTGGCTTAAAGCTCAACATTCAGAAAACGAAGATCATGGCATCCGGTCCCATCACTTCACGGCAAATAGATGGGGAAACAGTGGAAACAGTGGATGACTTTATATTTTTGGCTCCAAAATCACTGCAGATGGTGATTGCAACCATGAAATTAAAAGATGCTTACTCCTTGGAAGGAAAGTTATGGCCAACTTAGACAGCATATTAAAAAGCAGAAACATTACTTTACCTACCATGGTCCATCTAGTCAAGGCTAAAATTTTTCCAATAGTCTTATATTGATGTGAGTGTTGGACTATAAAGAAAGCTGAGTGCTGAAGAATTCATGCTTTTGAACTATGGTATTGGAGACTACTATTGAGAGTACCTTGGATTGAAAGGAGATCCAACCAGTCCATCCTAAAGGAGATCCATCCTGGGTGTTCATTGGAAGAACTGATGTTGAAGCTGAAACTCCAATACTTTGGCCACCTGATGCAAAGAGCTGACTCATTTGGAAAGACCCTGAGGCTGGGAAAGATTGAGGGCAGAGGAGAAGGAGATGACAGAGGATGAGATGGTTGGATGGCATCACTGACTCAATGGACATGATTTTGGGTAGACTCTGGGAGTTGATGATAGACAGGGAGGCCTGGCATGCTGTGGTTCATGGGGTCGCAAATAGTCGGATACAACTGAGCAACTGAACTGAGCTGAACTGAGGGTTAGTTCTCTGGTAGTCTAGGATCTTGGAGTCAGTGCTCCCACTCCAAAGGCTCAGGGCTTGATATCTGGTCAGGAACGATGATTCCACAAGTGGTTTGTAATGACATTAACTGAGATTAAAACAAATATCCAAAAATGAGAAGCCAAAGATGAATCCTAGACAAATGGCAGTTATACAATCAGGCAAATAATAATTAAAATAATAAAATATACACATATACATATACACTCATGAGCAGAGTCAAAACAGTCCAACAAAAATAAACTACAGTAGATTGACCAGGTGAACAAAGGAAATCAAAAATTATATTCACCAGTTAAGATCAAAGCTAACTAAAGCACAAACTGGAAAACAAAACTAAAACAAGGTGCCAAGAAGGGAATAAAGCAATGAAATAAAATTAACAAATATGTTGAGAAGAGAGGAGAAAAAGAAAAAGAAAGAATAGATATGCAAAGTTATATAGAGGTAGACAAAGCAGATTTATATTCATTAAAGTTTAATTGCAAGGGGAAAAGAACAGTAGGAAAAGCAAACAAAGGAATAAGTGTAGAAAAAATAAAAATCAGTTTAAGAAATCAAAAAGAGAGAAAAATAAAGGAAAATTCCACAGAACTGCAAAAACCCAACATAGAGGCTGGTTTATAACTACAATAAAAAATGGGACTGAAGCGGAAAAAAAAAAAGAGCTCAAAAGCTTAGTTAGATTTCATAGTGCCAATTAAATCAACAACTACAACAGAAGGAGGAAAAGAAGAAAAGAAAAAATCCNGAACTGCAAAAACCCAACATAGAGGCTGGTTTATAACTACAATAAAAAATGGGACTGAAGCGGAAAAAAAAAAAGAGCTCAAAAGCTTAGTTAGATTTCATAGTGCCAATTAAATCAACAACTACAACAGAAGGAGGAAAAGAAGAAAAGAAAAAATCCAAAAGAATCTATAGTACAAGTCAAAACATAAGAATAATAAATGTTTTTCTTGAGTTACTGCTGTCAGAATCCTTTCCTTAGCTGGGAGTAACAGTCCACCTCACCTCCCTAGGATGCCCTCCAACACTGTGCTGATCTCTGGACCTGCTATGGGGGCAGCTCAGATTCTAATCTGGTCCTATTCCTGTGTGTTCTTGCCTCCAATACCGACAGTTATCAGAACTAGTGCTTTTTCTTTTTTGTGAGCTCCCAATAACCTTTTGTGTATTCCCTAGACACAAAGTCTGCCTAGGTGATTGTGTGGACTTAATCTGCAGCTTGTACAGCTGGTAGGAAGGTTTTGTGTCTCCTTCCTTAGCTACACTGCTCCCTGATTTCAATTGTGGTTTTACTTCCACCTCTGCATGTGGGTCGTCCACTGCAGTTTGCTCCTGAGGCTGCCCTGGAGGACTTGGGTTTACCCCTGTGAGGGCCAGGTATGAAGGTGGTGCAGCTGCTTGGGCACAAGGGTTCTGGCAGCACCAGGTACTCAGGGGAGTTGGTGGCTAGGGCAACAGGAAGTATAGTGCTCTAGAAGGGTATGACAACCATTATGGCCAATACACTCCAGTATCCTTGCCTGGAGAACCTCCCTCTCTGACAGAGAAGCCTGGCAGGCCACAGCCTACAGGATGGCAAAAAGTTAGACACAACCAAAGTGACCCTGCATGCATAGACACAAGAATATTTTGCCTGTGGCAGCTCCGCCCCAGTGAGAGTTGAGCATGAAAGTGGCACAGCTCCTTGGCTTGTGGGGACCCTGGTGGTGCCAGGTGTCCAGGGTCACAGACTGCCTCTGCCACAGGTGTTATGGCTGTATCAGAGTCTTTTTTCCAGCCTCTTGTAGCTGGAGATCAGAAGGCCTCTTTGGCCAGTCTTTCTCCATAGCTCCACCCATTCAGGCACTTGGATGGCTCCCTTGCCTGGGGTCCTTCTCTGTTGTTCAGTGCATCAGGCACATAGAGGGGCCCCCCTGGCTGGGGTCCTACACTCTAGATTGGCACATCAGGCACTTAAATGAGCAACCTGGGTGAGGTCCTACTCTGTAGTTCAGTGCAGTTCAGCTACAGATGCTAGCATGTGAGGAGAGAGAGTCTGTGGTGATGGCTCCACCCCCTTTCAGTGCATCAGGCACATAGAGGGGCCCCCCTGGCTGGGGTCCTACACTCTAGATTGGCACATCAGGCACTTAAATGAGCAACCTGGGTGAGGTCCTACTCTGTAGTTCAGTGCAGTTCAGCTACAGATGCTAGCATGTGAGGAGAGAGAGTCTGTGGTGATGGCTCCACCCCCTATGCGTGACTCAGCAGTATCGCTTTGCTTTCATGGCTGCCAGCTTTCCTCCACAGGCATTTCGCGTCACAGTCTCCTGCCTCACATCCCTTCCATCTGTTTCTCCACAGTAAGAGCAGTCCTAGCTCTGGGAGCATCAGTGCTCCACAACCCCTAAACTTCAGCTCCCAACTGCTGCACCTTTCAGGGGACCTGCATTCTGTCCAGGGTATGTAAGGCTGCAGCAAGGACTGTGTGATTCTCATTCCATTTAGGCTGCCACAGATCAGCTGTTTCACTCTCAGCCTTAAATGGTTCTCCTCTGACTCAGACAATTGCCCTGATGTAGGGATTGGACCCTTGCCCCCCACCCACCAAGGGCAGGTCCAGACCTATTGGACCAAAACACTCTTGTTTTTCCCCCTAGTTCCTTCATCCTACGGAATTTTGTGTGGTTCTATATGTTCTTTTCCACTGTGTTTCACTCTCAGCCTTAAATGGTTCTCCTCTGACTCAGACAATTGCCCTGATGTAGGGATTGGACCCTTGCCCCCCACCCGCCAAGGGCAGGTCCAGACCTATTGGACCAAAACACTCTTGTTTTTCCCCCTAGTTCCTTCATCCTACTGAGTTTTGCGTGGTTCTATATGTTCTTTTCCACTGGTCAGTTACTCCTGTCCACACTCAGCTGGTGTTCTACATGCACTTCTGTGTCTGAAGGTGTATTCATGATGGATCCATGGAAAGAGATATATTCGATGTTCACCTACTCCTCTACCATCTTATTCTGTTTTAATATTTTTTAAGCTCCCTTTTGCCCTTTGATTCCATTCTGAGCCTGTATGGTAGCCAAAATTCACTTTAGGACACTCTGATGTCCTAAAGTCTGGATAAAACATTTCC
>SJYT01058255.1:970176-1168310 GCA_006410635.1 Cephalophus harveyi | reverse complement strand
AGCCCAGTCACTGGACTGGTTTCCCCCATGTCTCCTCTTTACTGTAATTTCAGGCTGAATTCCTATCAGGGGCGTGGAGACTCACCAAGTCTACTTACTTGTCCCAGTTTCTAAGATCCGTAAGAGAGAGCGCCCAAGGCGGGGCACTCTCCGATATTCAAATGGACACTGGTGGCCTAATGTAGATGGTGCAAATTCCTTCTCTGGAACTTTATTGGCTTTCCATGTAAAGCAAGTTATTCAGCCTCTTTTCTCCACTTAATTTTCCTACTACACTATTTCTTCCTAATGTAATCTTATATTAATAAATAAATAAGTTTTCATCACCAACGGCGTCTCTCCTTTGAATCACTCTGGTTCCAGTGGGGCTGGACCCCAGAAGAACCACAAATGTCTCAGTTCACTCCAGAAGAACCTGATTTCCCTGCACTGCCTCGACTATCACCCCGAGTATCGATTCACACAACAGTGGCACGTGCGACAGCCCTGTGCGACCTGGAGGGAAAGCCACAGATCCCTGTGTCAACTCGATGGGAAGCCTGATACTGCTGCTACAGCTCGGGAGGAAAGCAGACATGCATGTGTCCACTTGAGACGAGGCCTGATTCCACTGTGGAGACTCCAGAGGGACACCAATATCCATGTCAGTACTGGAGAGGAAACCTCAGGTTCTGGTCTCAGCTGCAGGTGAGGGCTTATGAGCCGGCATTGACTGGAGAGCAATCCTGAGAGGCGCCTCACAATTCACATGGAGACTAGCCTTTCCTGAGGCCACAAGAGCGGGTCCCTGAGGTCCCTGTCATAACTCCAGAGGGACCTGCTGCAACTCGAGAAAAACCAGGAGATTCTCTGCCTCAGGCAAGATGAGGCCCTTTTCTGCTGCAGTGTGTCAAGGGAAATCTCAAATTCCCTCTTGCACCTTGAAAGGGTCCTTCAAACACTTGCTGCAACAGAAGAAGTTACCTGACATACCCGTCTCCACTTGAGATGAACACCGAGGGTCCCGCCACAACTCAAGAGGAGCTCCGTTGTCCCCTCCTCAGCTCGAGATGAGTGTTCCTTTCCCTGCTTCATCGGAAAGGATTCCTGGCATTCCCGTTGCATCTCAAGAGGAGGCGCTCTCAACAGGAAAGTCCAGAGGAAATCCAGGGGTCGTGCCACCATTCCTAAAGACCCCCAAATGTCTCATTGCATTCCAGATGAACCTGATTTTCCTGCACTGCCTCGACTGTCACCCTGAGTATCATCTCACACCATGGTGGCACGTGTGACAGCCCTGTGGCACCTCGAGGGAAAGTCACAGATCCCTATGTCTACTCGACGGGAAGACTGACACTGCTGCTACAGCTTGGGAGGAAAGTGGACATGCATATCTCCGCTCAAGATGAGGCCTGAATCCCCTGTTGTGACTCCAGAAGAACACCAAGGTCCATGTAACCACTGTAGTGGAAACCTCAGGTTCCGGCCTCAGCTCCAGACGAGGACTTTGGACCCAGCACCAACTGGAGATAAATCCCGAGAGGCCACTCGCAACTTGCATGGAGACTGGCCATTCCAGAGGCCACAGGAGTGGGTCCCTGTGGTCCCCATCATAACTTGAGAGGGACCTGCTGCAACTCCTGAAAAACCAGGAGATTCTCCCCTCCAGGCGAGATGAGGCCGTTTTCTACAGCAGCGACTCGAGGGAAATCATACCTTCCCTCTTGGACCTCGAAACGGTCCTTCACACCCTTGTTGCAACTCAGTNCATAACTTGAGAGGGACCTGCTGCAACTCCTGAAAAACCAGGAGATTCTCCCCTCCAGGCGAGATGAGGCTGTTTTCCACAGCAGCGACTCGAGGGAAATCATACCTTCCCTCTTGGACCTCGAAACGGTCCTTCACACCCTTGTTGCAACTCAGTGAGTCTCCCGACATACCCATCTCCACTCGAGTGGAACACCAAGGGTCCCGCCACAACTCAAGAGTAGCCCCATTGTCACCTCCTCAGTTCCAGTTAAGGGTTCCTTTCCTTGCTTCATTGGGGAAGGATTCCCACATTCTGTCACATCTCATCAGGAGGCACTGTCAACAGGAAAGTCGAGAGGAAATCCAGGGGTCGTGCCACCATTCAAAAAGAGCCCCAAATGTCTCAGTTCACTCCAGAAGAACCTGATTTCCCTGCACTGCCTCGACTATCACCCCGAGTATCGATTCACACCACAGTGGCACATGTGACAGCCGTGTGGCACCTGGAGGGAAAACCACAGATTCCTGTGTCAACTCGATGGGAAGCCTGATACTGCTGCTACAGCTCGGGAGGAAAGCAGACATGCATGTCTCCACTTGAGACGAGGCCTGACTCCACTGTGGAAACTCCAGAGGGACACCAATATCCATGTCAGTACTGGAGAGGAAACCTCAGGTTCTGGCCTCAGCTGCAGGTGAGGGCTTATGAGCCGGCATTGACTGAAGACCAATCCCAAGAGGCGCCTCACAATTCACATGGAGACTGCCCTTTCCTGAGGCCACAAGAGCGGGTCCCTGAGGTCCCTGTCGTAACTCCAAAGGAACCTGCCGCAACTCGAGAAAAACCAGGAGATTCTCTGCCTCAGGCAAGATGAGGCCCTTTTCCACTGCAGCGTCTCAAGGGAAATCTCAAATTCTCTCTTGCACCTTGAAAGGGTCCTTCAAACCCTTGCTGCAACAGAAGAAGTTCCCCGACATACCCGTCTCCTCTCGAGACGAACACCGAGGGTCCCGCCACAACTCAAGAGGAGCCCCGTTGTCACCTCCTCAGCTCGAGATGAGCATTCCTTTCCCTTCTTCATCGGAAAGGATTCCCAGTGTTCCCGTCGCATCTCAAGAGGAGGCGCTCTCAACAGGAAAGTCCAGAGGAAATCCAGGGGTCGTGCCACCATTCCTAAAGACCCCCAAATGTCTCATTGCATTCCAGATGAACCTGATTTTCCTGCACTGCCTCGACTGTCACCCTGAGTATCGTCTCACACCATGGTGGCACGTGTGACAGCCCTGTGGCACCTCGAAGGAAAGGCACAGATCCCTATGTCTACTCGACGGGAAGCCTGACACTGCTGCTACAGCTCGGGAGGAAAGTGAACATGCATATCTCCACTCAAGATGAGGCCTGAATCCCCTGTCGTGTCTCCAGAGGAACACCAAGGTCCATGTAACCACTGTAGTGGAAACCTCAGGTTCCGGCCTCAGCTCCAGACGAGGACTTTGGACCCAGCACCAACTGGAGGTAAATCCCGAGAGGCCACTCGCAACTTGCATGGAGACTGGCCATTACGGAGGCCACAGGAGCGGGTCCCTGTGGTCCCATCTTAACTCTAGAGGGACCTCCTGCAACTCCAGAAAACCAGGAAATTCTCCCCTCCAGGCGAGATGAGGCCATTTTCCACAGCAGCAACTCGAGGGAAATCATACCTTCCCTCTTGGACCTCAAAAGGGTCCTTCACACCCTTGCTACAACTCAATGAGTCTCCCGACATACCCATCTCCACTCGAGTGGAACACCAAGGGTCCCGCCACAACTCAAGAGGAGCCTCGTTGTCACCTCCTCAGTTCAAGTTGAGGGTTCCTTTCCCTGCTTCATCAGGAAAGGATTCCCATGTTCTGTCGCATCTCAAGAGGAGGCGCTCTCAACAGGAAAGTCGAGAGGAACTCCAGGGGTTGTGTCACCATTCAAAAAGAGCCCCAAATGTCTCAGTCCACTCCAGATGAACCTGATTTCCCTGAACTGCCTCGATTGTCACCCCAAGTATCGACTCACACCATGGTGGCACGTGTGATAGCCCTGTGGCACCTTCAGGGAAAGCCACAGATCCCTGTGTAAACTCGACAGGAAGCCTGACAATGATGCTACAGCTCGGGAGGAAAGTTGTTGTGCATGTCCCCTCTCGAGACGAGGCCTGACTCCCCTGTTTAGACTCCAGAGGAACCCCAATATCCATGTCAGCACTGGAGAGGAAACCTCAGGTCCGGCCTCAGCTCCAGACAAAGACTTAGGACCTGGAACCAACTGGAGAGGAATCCAGAGAGGCCCCTCGCAACTTGCATGGAGACTGGAGTTTCCTGAGGTCTCACGAGGGGCTCCCTGAGATACCAGTTGTAACTCGAGAGGGACATGCCACAACTCGATAATAACCAGGAGATTCCCCCCTCCAGGCGAGATGGGGCCCTTTTCCACTGTGTCATCTCGAGGGAAATCACACCTTCCCTTTTGAACCTTGAAAGGTCCTTTACACCCTTGCTGCAACTCAAGAAGTTCCCAGACATACCCGTCTCCACTCGAGAGGAACACCAAGGGTCCTGCCACAACTGAAGAGGAGCCCAATTGTCCCCTTCTCACTTCGAGATGAGGGTTCCTTTCCCTGCTTTGTCGGGATAGGATTCCCGGCATTCCCGTTGCATCTGAAGAGGAGATGCTCTGAACAGGAAAGTCGAGAGGAACTCCAGGGGTCGTGCCACCATTCCTAAAGACTCCCAAACGTCTCAGTCCACTCCACATGAACTTCATTTCCCTGCACTGCCTCGACTGTCACTGCAAGTATTGACTCACACCACAGTGGCACGTGTAACAGCCCTGAGGCACTTGGAGAGAAAGTTACAAATCCGTGTCAACTCGACGGGAAGCCTGACACTGTTGCTACAGCTCGGGAGGAAAGCGGACTTGCATTTCTCCACTCGAGACAAGGCCTGACTCCCTTGTAGAGACTCCAGAGGAACTCCAAGATCCATGTCATCACTTGAGAAGAAACCTCAAGTTCCAGCCTCAGCTCCAGACAAAGACATAGGACCCAGCACTGACTGGAGAGTAATTCTGAGAGGCCCCTCGCAACTCGCATGGAGACTGGCCTTTCCTGAGGCCACAAGAGCGGGTCCCAGAGGTCCACGTTGTAACTCGAGAGAAACCTGCCGCAACTCGAGAAAAACCAGGAGATTCCTCCGTCGAGGAGAAATGAGGCCATTTTCCACTGAAATGTCTCGAGGGAAATCACACCTTCCATTTTGAACCATGAAAGGGTCTTTCATACCCTTGCTCCTACTCAAGAAGTTCCATGACATACCCATATCAACTTGATAGGAAGACCGAGGGTCCCGCCACAACTCAAGAGGAGCCACATCATCCCATCCTCAGCTCGAGATGAGGGCTCCTTTCCCTTCTTCTTCTGGAAAGGATTCCTGGAGTTCCTGTTGCATCTCAGGAGGAGGCGCTCTCAACAGGAAAGTCGAGAGGAACTCCAGGGGTCATACCACCATTCCAAAAGATCCCCACATGTCTCATTCCACTGCAGATGAACCTGATTTCCCTGCACTGCATCGACGGTCACCCTGAGTATCGACTCACACCATAGTGGCACCTGTGACAGCCTTTTGGCACCTGGAGGGAAAGACCCAGATCCCTGTGTCAACTCGATGGAAAGCCTGAAACTGCTGCTACAGCTCAGGAGCAAAGCGGACGTGCATTTCTCCATGCGAGATGAGGCCTCACTCCCCATTGAGACTCCAGAGGGACCCCAATATCCATGTCAGCCCTTGAGAGGAAACCTGAGGTTCTGGCCTCAGCTCCAGGCGAGAACTTAGGATTGGCACTGACTGGAGAGGAATCCCTAGAGGTCCCTCCCAACTCGCATGGAGACTGACCTTTCCTGAGTCCACACGAGTGGGTCCGTGAGGTCCCCATCATAACTCCAGAGTGGCCTCCGCATCTAGAGAAAAACCAGGAGATTCTCCCCTAAAGGCAAGATGAGGCCCTTTTCTGCTGTGGCGTCTCAAGGGAAATCACACCTTCCCTTTTGGACCTTGAAAGGGTCCTTCACACCCATGCTTCAACTCAAGAAGTTCCCTGACATAGCCATCTCCACTCGATAGGAAGACCGTGGGTTCCGTCACAACTCAAGAGGAGCCCAATTGTCCCCTCCTCAGTTCGAGATGAGGGTTCCTTTCCATGTTTCATCGGGAAAGGATTCACGTCGTTCCTGTCGAATCTGAAGAGGAGGCGCTCTGAACAGGAAAGTCTAGAGGAACTCCAGGGGTCGTGCCACCATTCCAAAAGACCCCCAAATGTCTCAATCCGCTCCAAATGAACCTGATTTCCCTGCACTGCCTCAACTGTCACCCCAAGTATCAACTCACACCACGGTGGCACGTGTGACAGCCCTGTGGCCCCTCAAGGTAAAGCCAAAGATCCCTGCATCAACAAGCTGGGAAGTCTGACACTGCTGCAACAGCTCGGGAGGAAAGAGGACGTGCATGTCTCCACTATAAGCAATGCCTGACTCCCCTGTGGAGACTTCAGAGCAACCCCAATATCCATGTCAGCACTGGAGAGGAAATCTCAGGTTCCAGCCTCAGCATCAGATGAGGACTTAGGATCAGACACCATCTGGAGAGGAGTCCCGAGAGGCCCCTCGAGACTTGCAAGGAGACTGGCCTTTCCTGAGGCCACACAAGCGGGTCCCTGAGGTCCCTGTTGTAACTCGAGAGGGACCTGCTGCAACTCGAAAAAAAAACGAGGAGATTCTCCCCTCCAGGCGAGATGAGGCCCTTTTACACTGTGGTGTCTCAAAGGAAATCACACCTTGCCTCTTGGACCTCGAAAGGGTCTTCCATACCCTGGCTGCAACTCAAGAAGTTCCCCCACACACCCATCTCCATTCGAGAGGAGCACCGAGTGTCCTGCCACAACTCAAGAGGAGCCACGTTGTCCCCTCCTAAGCTCAAGATGAGGGTTCATTTTCCTGCTTCATCAAGAATTGATTCCCGGCGTTCCAGTAGCATCTCAGGAGGAGGCGCTCTCAACAGGAATGTCCAGAGGAACTCCAGGGGTCATGCCACCATTCCAAAAGACCCCCAAATGTCTCAGTCCACTGAAGATGAACCTGATTTCCCTGCACTGCCTCGACTGTCACCCCGAGTATCGACTCACACCATGGTGGCACATGTGACAGCCCTGTGGCACCTTGAGGGAAACACTCAGATCCCTGTGTCAACTCGCCTGGAAGCCTGACACTGCTGCTACACCTCGGGCAGGAAGCAGAAGTGAATGTCTCCACTCCAGTCGTGGCCTAACTCCCCTGTGGAGACTCCAGAGGAACCCCAAGATCCATGTCAGCACTGGAGAGGAAACCTCAGGTTCCGGCCGCAGGTCCAGATGAGGACTAAGGACCCGGCATCGACTGGAGAGGAATCCCGAGAGGCCCCTCACAACTCACAAGGAGACTGGGCTTTTCTGAGGACACACCAGCGGGTCCCTGAGGTCCCCATTGTAACGTGAGAGGGACCTGCCACAACTCGAGAAAAACCAGGAAATTCTCCCCTCCAGGCGAGAGGAGGCCCTTTTCCACTGCGGCGTCTCGAGGGAAATCACACCTTCCCTGTTGGACTTCGAAAGGGTCCTTCACAACATTGTTGAAACTCAAGATGGTCCCCGACATACCTGTCTCCACTCGAGAGGAACACCAAGGGTCCCACCACAATTCAAGAGCATCCCTGTTGTCCCCTCCTCAGGTCGAGATGAGGGTTCCTTTCCCTTCTTCATTGGGAAAGGATTCCTGGCATTCCCATCACATCTCAGGAGGAGGTGCTCTCAACAGGAAAGTCGAGAGGAAATCCAGGGGTCATGTAACCATTCCAAAAGACCCCCAAATATCTCAGTCCACTCCAGATAAACCTGATTTCCCTGCACTGCCTTGACTGACATCTCGAGTATCGACTCACACCATGTTGTCACGTGTGACAGCACTGTGGCATCTTGAAGGAAGGCCACAGATCCCTGTGTCAACTCGCTGGGAAGCCTGGCACTGCTACTACAGCTCAGGAGGAAAGCAGACGTGCATGTCTCCACTCGAAACGAGGCCTGACTCCCCTGTGGGTACTCCAGAGGAACCCCAAGATACATGTCAGCAATGGAGAGGAAAACTCAGGTTCCGGCCTCAGCTCCAAATGAGAACTTAGGACCCGGCACTTACTGGACAGTAATCCCGAGAGGCCCCTCACAACCAGCATGGAGACTTCCTTTCCTGAGGCAACACGATCGAGTCCCTGAGGTCCCCATCGCAACTTGAGAGGGACCTGCCTCAACTCGAGAAAAACCAGGAGATTCTCCCCTTCAGGCGAGATGAGGCCCTTTTCTGCTGTGGTGTCTCGAGGGAAATCACACCTTCCCACTTAGATCTCGAATGGGTCCTTCACACCCTTGCTGCAACTCAAGAAATTCCCCGACATACCAGTCTCCACTCAAGAGGAACGCCGAGGGTCCTGACAAAACTCAAGAGGAGACCCCTTGTCACCTCCTCAGCTCGAGATGAGGGTTCCTTTCCCTGCTTCTTTGGGAAAGGATTCCCGGCATTCCGTCACATCTCAGGAGGAGGCGCTCTCAACAGGAAAGGAAAGAGGAACTCCAGGGGTGGGTTTACCATTCCAAAAGACCCCCAAATGTCTCAGTCCACTCCAGATGAACCTGATTTCCTTGCACTACCTCGAAGGTCACCCCGAGCATCGAATCACACCACGGTGGCACGTGTAAGAGCCCTGTGGCAGCTCGAGCCACTGATCCCTGTGTCAACTCGTCGGGAAGCCTGACACTGCTGCTACAGCTGGGGAGGAAAACGGACGTGTATGTCTCCACTCGAGAAGAGTCATGACTCTCCTGTGGAGACTCCAGAGGAACCCCAAGATCCATGTCAGCACTGGAGAGGAAACTTCAGGTTCTGGCCGCAGTTCCAGACGAGGACTTAGGACCCGACACTGACTGGAGGGGAATACCAAGGGGCCCCTCACAAATCGCATGCCTTTCCTGAGGCCACACGAGTGGGTCCCTGAGGTCCCCATTGTAACTCGAGGGGAACCTGCTGCAACTCGAGAAAAACCAGGAGGTTCTCCCTTCCAGTCGAGATGAGGCCGTTTTCTGATGTTGCATCCTGAGATAAATCACTCCTTCCCTCCTGAACCTGATAGGGTCCTTCACACCCTTGCTGCAACTCAAGAAGTTCCCCGACATACCCGTCTCCACTCGATAGGAACACTGAGGGTCCCACCACAACTCAAGAGGGGCCCCCTTTCCCCCTCCTCTGCTCGAGATGAGGATTCCTTTCCCTGCTTCATCGGGAAAGGATTCTGGCATTCCCGTCGCACAGCAAGAAGACATACTATTAACAGGAAAGTCGAGAGAAACTCCAGGGGCTGTGCCACCATTCCAAAAGACCCCCAAATGTCTCAGTCCACTCCAGATGAACCTGATTTCCTTGCACTACCTCGAAGGTCACCCCGAGCATCGAATCACACCACGGTGGCACGTGTAACAGCCCTGTGGCAGCTCGAGCCACTGATCCCTGTGTCAACTCGTCGGGAAGCCTGACACTGCTGCTACAGCTGGGGAGGAAAACGGACGTGTATGTCTCCACTCGAGAAGAGTCATGACTCTCCTGTGGAGACTCCAGAGGAACCCCAAGATCCATGTCAGCACTGGAGAGGAAACTTCAGGTTCTGGCCGCAGTTCCAGACGAGGACTTAGGACCCGACACTGACTGGAGGGGAATACCAAGGGGCCCCTCACAAATCGCATGCCTTTCCTGAGGCCACACGAGTGGGTCCCTGAGGTCCCCATTGTAACTCGAGGGGAACCTGCTGCAACTCGAGAAAAACCAGGAGGTTCTCCCTTCCAGTCGAGATGAGGCCGTTTTCTGATGTTGCATCCTGAGATAAATCACTCCTTCCCTCCTGAACCTGATAGGGTCCTTCACACCCTTGCTGCAACTCAAGAAGTTCCCCGACATACCCGTCTCCACTCGATAGGAACACTGAGGGTCCCACCACAACTCAAGAGGGGCCCCCTTTCCCCCTCCTCTGCTCGAGATGAGGATTCCTTTCCCTGCTTCATCGGGAAAGGATTCTGGCATTCCCGTCGCACAGCAAGAAGACATACTATTAACAGGAAAGTCGAGAGAAACTCCAGGGGTCGTGCCACCATTCCAAAAGACCCCCAAATGTCTCAGTCCACTCCAGATGAACCTGATTTCCTTGCACTACCTCGAAGGTCACCCCGAGCATCGAATCACACCACGGTGGCACGTGTAACAGCCCTGTGGCAGCTCGAGCCACTGATCCCTGTGTCAACTCGTCGGGAAGCCTGACACTGCTGCTACAGCTGGGGAGGAAAACGGACGTGTATGTCTCCATCCGAGAAGAGTCATGACTCTCCTGTGGAGACTCCAGAGGAACCCCAAGATCCATGTCAGCACTGGAGAGGAAACTTCAGGTTCTGGCCGCAGTTCCAGACGAGGACTTAGGACCCGACACTGACTGGAGGGGAATACCAAGGGGCCCCTCACAAATCGCATGCCTTTCCTGAGGCCACACGAGTGGGTCCCTGAGGTCCCCATCGTAACTCGAGAGGAACCTGCTGCAACTCGAGAAAAACCAGGAGGTTCTCCCCTGCAGTCGAGATGAGGCCCTTTTCTGATGTTGCATCCTGAGATAAATCACTCCTTCCCTCCTGAACCTGATAGGGTCCTTCACACCCTTGCTGCAACTCAAGAAGCTCCTCGACATACCCGTCTCCACTCGAGAGGAACACCGAGCGTCCCACCACAACTCAAGGGGACCCCCGTTGTTCACTCCACAGCTCAAGGTGAGGGTTCAGGGAAAGGATTCCCGGCATTCCTGTAGCACCTCAAGAGGAGGCACTCTCAACAGGAAAGTCGAGAGGATCTCCAGGGGTCGTGCCACCATTCCAAAAGACCCCCAAATGTCTCAGTCCACTCTAGATAAATCTGATTTCCCTGTACTGCCTCGAAGGTCACCCCGAACATCGAATCACACCACGGTGGCACGTGTAACAGCCCTGTGGCAGCTCGAGCCACTGATCCCTGTGTCACCTCGTCGGGAAGCCTGACACTGCTGCTACAGCTGGGGAGGAAAACGGACGTGTATGTCTCCACTCGAGAAGAGTCATGACTCTCCTGTGGAGACTCCAGAGGAACCCCAAGATCCATGTCAGCACTGGAGAGGAAACTTCAGGTTCTGGCCGCAGTTCCAGACGAGGACTTAGGACCCGACACTGACTGGAGGGGAATACCAAGGGGCCCCTCACAAATCGCATGCCTTTCCTGAGGCCACACGAGTGGGTCCCTGAGGTCCCCATTGTAACTCGAGGGGAACCTGCTGCAACTCGAGAAAAACCAGGAGGTTCTCCCTTCCAGTCGAGATGAGGCCGTTTTCTGATGTTGCATCCTGAGATAAATCACTCCTTCCCTCCTGAACCTGATAGGGTCCTTCACACCCTTGCTGCAACTCAAGAAGTTCCCCGACATACCCGTCTCCACTCGATAGGAACACTGAGGGTCCCACCACAACTCAAGAGGGGCCCCCTTTCCCCCTCCTCTGCTCGAGATGAGGATTCCTTTCCCTGCTTCATCGGGAAAGGATTCTGGCATTCCCGTCGCACAGCAAGAAGACATACTATTAACAGGAAAGTCGAGAGAAACTCCAGGGGTCGTGCCACCATTCCAAAAGACCCCCAAATGTCTCAGTCCACTCCAGATGAACCTGATTTCCTTGCACTACCTCGAAGGTCACCCCGAGCATCGAATCACACCACGGTGGCACGTGTAACAGCCCTGTGGCAGCTCGAGCCACTGATCCCTGTGTCACCTCGTCGGGAAGCCTGACACTGCTGCTACAGCTGGGGAGGAAAACGGACGTGTATGTCTCCACTCGAGAAGAGTCCTGACTCTCCTGTGGAGACTCCAGAGGAACAGCAAGATGCATGTCAGCACTGGAGAGGAAACCTCAGGTTCTGGCCCCAGTTCCAGACGAGGACTTAAGACCCAACACTGACTGGAGAGGAATACCAAGGGGCCGCTCACAACTTGCATGGAGATTGGTCTTTTCTGAGGCCACACGAGCGGGTCCCTGAGGTCCCCGTCGTAACTCGAGAGGGACCTGCCACAACTCGAGAAAAACCAGGAGGTTCTCCCCTGCAGGCGAGATGAGGCCCTTTTCTGCTGTGGCGTCTCAAGGGAAATCACACCTTGCCTGTTGGACCTCGAAAGGGTCCTTCACACCCTTGCTGCAACTCACGAATTTTCATGACATACCTGTCTCCACGCGAGAAGAACACCGAGGGTCCTGCCACAACTCAGGAGGAGCCCTGTTTTCCCCTCCTAAGCTCGAGATGAGGGTTCCTTTCCCTGCTTCGTTGGGAAAGGATTCCCAGCATTCCTGTCGCATCTCAGGAGGAGGCACTCTCATCAGGAATGTCCAGAGGAACTCCAGGGGTGGGGCCACCATTCCAAAAGCTGTTGAAATGTCTCAGTCCTCTCCAGATGAACGTGATTTCCCTGCACTGCCTCGACTGTAACCCCGAGTATCAACTCACACCGTGGTGGCACATGTGACAGCCCTGTGGCACCTCGAGGGAAAGCCACAGATCCCTGTGTAAACTCGATGAGAAGCCTTACACTGTGGCTAAAGCCCAGCAGGAAAGTGGACGTGCATGTCTCCACTCGACACGAGGCCTGATTCCCCTGTGGAGGCTCCAGAGGAACCCCAAGATCAATGCCAGCACTCGAGAGGAAACCTCAGGCCCTGGCCTCGGCTCCAGATGAGGATTTAGCAACCACCACCGACTGGAAAGGAATCCTGAGAGGCCCCTTGCTACTTGCATGGAGATTGGCCTTTCCTGAGGCCACACGAGCGGGTCCCTGAGGTCACTGTAGTAACTCGAGAGGAACCTGCTGCAACTCGAGAAAAACTGGGAGATTCTCCCCTCCAGGCGAGAGGAGGCCCTTTTCCGCTGCGGTGTCTTGAGGGAAATCACACCTTCCCTGTTGGACTTCGAAAGGGTCCTTCATAACATTGTTGAAACTCAAGATGTTCCCCGACATACCCGTCTCCACACAAGAGGAACACCGAGGGTCCCACCACAATTCGAGAGCATCCCCATTGTCCCCTCCTCAGGTCGAGATGAGGGTTCCTTTCCCTGCTTCGTTAGGAAAGGATTCCCGGCGTTCCCGTCACATCTCAGGCAGAGGTGCTCTCAACAGGAAAGTTGAGAGGAAATCCAGGGGTCATGTCACCATTCCAAGAGACCACCAAATGTCTCGGTCCACTCCAGTTGAACCTGACTTCCCTACACGGCCTCAACTGTCACCTCGAGTATCCACTCACACCATGGTGACATTTGAGACAGCCCTGTTGCACCTCAAGGGAAAGCCACAGATCCATGTGTCAACTTGCCGGGAAGCCTGACACTGCTGCTACAGCTCCAGAGGAAAGCAGACGTGCATGTCTCCACTCGAGACGAGGCCTGACTTCCTGTAAGACTCCAGAGGAACCCCAAGATCCACTGGGGAAGGGAAACTGGAAGGGAAACCTCATTATCTGGCCTAATCTCCAGACGTGGACTTAGGACCCAGCACAGACTGAAGAGGAATCCCAAGAGGCCCCTTGCAACTCANCTCCACTCGAGACGAGGCCTGACTTCCTGTAAGACTCCAGAGGAACCCCAAGATCCACTGGGGAAGGGAAACTGGAAGGGAAACCTCATTATCTGGCCTAATCTCCAGACGTGGACTTAGGACCCAGCACAGACTGAAGAGGAATCCCAAGAGGCCCCTTGCAACTCACAAGGAAACTGGCTTATCCTGAGGCCATACGAGTGATTACCTGAGGTCCCCATCGTAAGAAGAGAGTGTCCTGCTGTAACTCAAGAAAAACCAGGTGATTCTCTCCTCCAGGCGAGATGAGGCCCTTTTACGCTGCAGGGTCACGAGGGAAATCACACCTTCCCTCTTGGACCTCGAAAGGGTCCTCCATATCCTTGCTGCAACTCGAGAATTTCCCCGACCTTGGAAAGCCACAGATCCCTGTGTAAACTCGATGAGAAGCCTTACACTGTGGCTAAAGCCCAGCAGGAAAGTGGACGTGCATGTCTCCACTCGACACGAGGCCTGATTCCCCTGTGGAGGCTCCAGAGGAACCCCAAGATCAATGCCAGCACTCGAGAGGAAACCTCAGGCCCTGGCCTCGGCTCCAGATGAGGATTTAGCAACCACCACCGACTGGAAAGGAATCCTGAGAGGCCCCTTGCTACTTGCATGGAGATTGGCCTTTCCTGAGGCCACACGAGCGGGTCCCTGAGGTCACTGTAGTAACTCGAGAGGAACCTGCTGCAACTCGAGAAAAACTGGGAGATTCTCCCCTCCAGGCGAGAGGAGGCCCTTTTCCGCTGCGGTGTCTTGAGGGAAATCACACCTTCCCTGTTGGACTTCGAAAGGGTCCTTCATAACATTGTTGAAACTCAAGATGTTCCCCGACATACCCGTCTCCACACAAGAGGAACACCGAGGGTCCCACCACAATTCGAGAGCATCCCCATTGTCCCCTCCTCAGGTCGAGATGAGGGTTCCTTTCCCTGCTTCGTTAGGAAAGGATTCCCGGCGTTCCCGTCACATCTCAGGCAGAGGTGCTCTCAACAGGAAAGTTGAGAGGAAATCCAGGGGTCATGTCACCATTCCAAGAGACCACCAAATGTCTCGGTCCACTCCAGTTGAACCTGACTTCCCTACACGGCCTCAACTGTCACCTCGAGTATCCACTCACACCATGGTGACATTTGAGACAGCCCTGTTGCACCTCAAGGGAAAGCCACAGATCCATGTGTCAACTTGCCGGGAAGCCTGACACTGCTGCTACAGCTCCAGAGGAAAGCAGACGTGCATGTCTCCACTCGAGACGAGGCCTGACTTCCTGTAAGACTCCAGAGGAACCCCAAGATCCACTGGGGAAGGGAAACTGGAAGGGAAACCTCATTATCTGGCCTAATCTCCAGACGTGGACTTAGGACCCAGCACAGACTGAAGAGGAATCCCAAGAGGCCCCTTGCAACTCACAAGGAAACTGGCTTATCCTGAGGCCATACGAGTGATTACCTGAGGTCCCCATCGTAAGAAGAGAGTGTCCTGCTGTAACTCAAGAAAAACCAGGTGATTCTCTCCTCCAGGCGAGATGAGGCCCTTTTACGCTGCAGGGTCACGAGGGAAATCACACCTTCCCTCTTGGACCTCGAAAGGGTCCTCCATATCCTTGCTGCAACTCGAGAATTTCCCCGACCTACCTGTCTCCTCTTGAAAGGAACACCGAGGGTCCCACCATAACTTAAGAGGAGCCCCGTTGTCCCCTCCTCAGCTCGAGATGAGGGTTCCTTTCCCTGCTTCGTCAAGAAAGGATTCTGGCATTCCTGTCGCATCTCAGGAGGAGGTGTTCTCAATAGGAAAGTCGAGAGGAACACCAGAGGTCATGCCACCATTTCAAAATACCCTGAAATGTCTCAGTCCAATCCAGATGAATTTCATTTTCCTGCACTGCCTCGACTGACACCCCGAGTATTGACACACACCAAGTTGGCACATGTGACAGCCCTGTAGCACCTTGAGGGAAACCCACAGACCCCTGTGTCAACTCGCCAGGAAGCCTGACACTGCTGCTAGAGCTCAAAAGGAAAGCAGAGGTGCATGTCTCCACTCGAGACGAGGCCTGACTCCGCTGTGGAGACTCCAGAGGAACTGCAAGATCCATGTCAGTACTGGAGAGGAAACCTCAGGTTCTGGCCTGAGCTCCAGACGAGGACTTAGGATCCAGCACTGACTGGGGAGGAATCCCGAAAGGCATCTCGCAACTCGCATGGAGACTTCCTTCCCAGAGGCCACACGAGCAGGTCCCTGAGGTTCCTGTCATAACTCGAGAGGGAACTGCTGCACCTCGAGTAAAACCAGGAGATTTTCCCCTCCAGGAGAGAAGAGGCCCTTTTCCTCTGCAGTGTCTTGAGGAAAATCACACCTTCCCACTTGGACCTCAAAAGGGTTCATCACACTCTTGCTGCCACTAAAGAAGTTCCCAGCATACCCGTCTCCATTCAAGTGGAACACCATGGGTCCCATCACAACTCAAAAGGAGCCACGTTGTCCCCTCCTCAGATCGAGATGAGGGTTCCTTTCCCTGCCTCGTCAGGAAAGGATTCCCGTCATTCCCATCACATCTCAGGAGGAGGGGCTCTCACAAGGAAAGTCGAGAAGAACTTCAAGAGTCAGGCCACCATTCCAAAAGACCCCCAAATGTCTCAGTCCAATCCAGATGAACCTGATTTCCCTGCACTGCTTCGACTGTCACCCCGAGTATCAACTCACACCATGGTGGCACATGTGACAGCTCTGTGGCACCTTGAGGGAAAGCCACAGATCCCTGTGTCAACATTCTGGGAACCCTGACACTGGTGCTATAGTTCAGGAGGAAAGCAGACGTGCATATCTCCACTCGAGACGAAGCCTGACAGCCGTGTGGAGACTCCAGAGGAACCCCAAGATCCATGTTAGAACTGGAAAGGAAACCTCAGGTTCCGACCTCAGCTCCAGACGAGGACATAGGACCCGGAACTGACTGGAGAGGAATCCCGAGAGGCCCCTCACAACTTCCATGGAGACTGGCTTTCCTGAGGCCACATGAGCGTGTCCCTGAGGTCCCCATTGTAACTCAAGAGGGACCTGTCGCAACTCGAGAAAAACCAGGAGATTCTCCCTTCCATACGAGATGAGGCCCTTTTCAGCTGCGGCGTCTCGAGGGAAATCACCCCTTCCCTCTTGGACCTTGAAAGGGTCCTTCACACCCTTGCTGCAACTCAAGAAGTTCTCTACATACCCATCTCCACCCGAGAAGAACCCCGAGGGTCCCGCCACAACTCAAGAGGAGCCCCGTTGTCCCCTCCTCAGCTCGAAATGAAGGTTCCTTTCCCTGCTTCGTTGGGAAAGGATTCCCGACATTCCTATCACATTGCAAGAGGAGGCACTCTCAATAGGAAAGTCCAGAGGAACTCCAGGGGTCGTGCCACCATTCCAAAAGACCCCCAAATATCTCAGTCCACTCCAGATGAACCCGATTTCCCTACACTGCCTCTACCAGGGATCAAATTGCCAACATCCACTGGATCATGGAAAAAGCAAGAGAGTTCCAGAAAAACATCTACTTCTGCTTTATTGACTATGCCAAAGCCTTTGACTGTCTGGATCACAATAAACTGTGGAAAATTCTGAGAGAGATGGGAATACCAGACCACCTAACCTGCCTCTTGAGAAATCTGTATGCAGATCAGGAAGCAAGAGTTAGAACTGGACATGGAACAACAGACTGGTTCCAAATAGGAAAAGGAGTACGTCACGGCTGTATATTGTCACCGTGCTTATTTAACTTATGTGCAGAGTACATCATGTGAAAATCTGGGCTGTTGGGAAGCCTGACACTGCTGCAAAAGTTCAGGAGGAAAGCAGACTTGCATGTCTCCACTATAGGCGATGCCTGACTCCTTTGTAGAGACTCCAGAGGAGCCCCAAGATCCATGTCAGCACTGGAGAAGAAACCTCAGCTTCCGGCCTCATCTCCAGATGAGGACTTAGGACCTGGCACCGTCTGGAGAGGAGTCCCGAGAGGCCCATCACAACTCGCAAGGAGCCTGGCCTTTCCTGAGCCCAAACAAGCAAGTCCCTGAGGTTCCCGTCATAACTCGAGAAGGACCTGCCGCAACTCGAGAAAAACCAGGGGATTCTCCCCTTCAGGCGAGATGAGGCCCTTTTCCGCTGCAGCATCTCACAGGAAATCACACCTTCCCTCTAAGACCTCGAAAGGGTCCTTCACACCCTTGCTGGAACTCAAGAAGTTCCCTGACATACCCGTCTCCTGCAACTCGAGAAAAACCAGGGGATTCTCCCCTTCAGGCGAGATGAGGCCCTTTTCCGCTGCAGCATCTCACAGGAAATCACACCTTCCCTCTAAGACCTCGAAAGGGTCCTTCACACCCTTGCTGGAACTCAAGAAGTTCCCTGACATACCCGTCTCCAATCGGAGGAAGACCAAGGATCCTGCCACAACACAAGAGGAGCCCCATTGTCCCCTCCTCAGCTCAAGATGAGGGTTCCTTTCCCTGCTTTGTTGGGAAATGATTCCCGGCATTCCTGTTGCAACTCAGGAGTAGGCACTTTCACCATTAGAGACGAGATGAACTCCAGAGGTCGTGCCACCATTTCAAAAGACACCCAAATGTCTCAGTCCACTACAGGTGAGCCTAATTTCCCTGCACTGCCTCGACTGTCACCCCGAGTATCGACTCAAACCAGGGTGACATGTGTGACAGACCTTTGGCATCTTGAGGCAAAGCCACAGATCCTTGTGTCAACTCGATGGGAAGCCTGACACTGCAGCCACAGCTCAGGAGGAAAGCGGACGTGCATGTCTCCACTCAAGACGAGGCCTGATTCCACTGTGGACACTCAAGAGGAACCCCAAGATCCATGTCAACACTGGAGAGGCAACCTCAGGTTACGGCCTCAGCTCCAGACAAGGACTTAGGACCCAGGACTGACTGGAGAGGAATCCTGAGAGGCCGCTGGCACCTCGCATGGAGACTTCATTCCCTGAGGCCACACAAGCAGGTACCTGAGGTCCCCGTCATAACTCGAGAGGGACCTGCCACAACTCGAGAAAAACCAGGAGATTTTCCCCTCCCGGCGAGATGTGGTGCTTTTCCTCTGCAGCATCTCGAGGGAAATCACACCTTCCCTCTTGGAGCTTGAAAGGGTCCTTCACACCCTTGCTGCCATTCAAGAAGTTCCTGGCATACCGATCTCCACTCGAGAAGAACACCGGGGGTCCAGCCACAATTAAAGAGGAGCCCCGTTGTCCTATCCTCAGCTCGAGATGAGGGGTCCTTTTCCTGTTTTTTTGGGAAAGGATTCCCGGCATTCCGTCTCATCTCAGGAGGAGGCACTCTCACCGGGAAAGTCGAGAGGAACTCCAGGGGTCGTGCCACCTTTGCAAAAGACCCCCAAATGTCTCAGTCCACTCCAGATCAACCTGATTTCCCTGCACTGCCTCGACTGACACCATGAGTATCGACTCACACCATGGTGTCACATGTGACAGCCCTGTGTCACCTCGAGGGAAAGCCACAGATCCCTGTGTCAACTCGCAGGGAAGCCTGACACTGCTGCTACAGCTTGGGAGGAAAGCGCACGTGCATGTCTCCACTCGACACGAGGCCTGACTCCCTTGTGGAGACTCCAGAGAAACCCCAATATCCATTTCAGCACTGGAGAGCAAATCTCAGGTTCCGGCCTCTGCTCCAGACGAGGACATAGGACCTGGCACCGACTGGAGTGGAATCCTGAGTCTGACTCCCTTGTGGAGACTCCAGAGAAACCCCAATATCCATTTCAGCACTGGAGAGCAAATCTCAGGTTCCGGCCTCTGCTCCAGACGAGGACATAGGACCTGGCACCGACTGGAGTGGAATCCTGAGAGACCCCTCAAAACTCACATGGAGAATTTCTTTCCTGAGACCACACGAGCAGGTCCCTGAGGTCCCTGTCGTAACTCAAGAGGGACCTGCCACAACTTGAGATAAACCAGGAGATTCTCCCCTCGAGGAAAGATGAGGCCCTTTTCTGCTGCAGTGTCTCGAGCAAAATCACACCTTCCCTCTTGGCCCTCGAAAGAGTCTTCACACCCTTGCTGCAATTAAGAATTTCCCCGACATACCCATCTCCACTTGAGAGGAACACCGAGGATCCCCCAGAACTCAAGAGGAGCCCCGTTGTCACCTCCTCAGCTCAAGATGTGGGTTCCTTTCCCTGCTTTGTTGGGAAAGGATTCTGGGCATTCCCATCACATCTCAGGAGGTAGTGCTCACACAAGGAAAGTCGAGATGAACTCCAGTGGTCATGCCACCATTCCAGGAGACCCCCAAAATCTCATTCCATCTAGATGAACATGATTTCCCAGCACTTCCTCGACTGTCACCCTCAATATTGACTCACACCTCGGTGGCACGTGTGACAGCCCTGTGGAACCTCGAGGGAAAGCCATGGATCCCTGTGTCAACTCACCAGGAAGTCTGACACTGCTGCTAAAGCTTGGGAAGAAAGCGGACATGCATGTCTCCACTCGAGACCAGGCCTGACTCCCCTGTGGAGACACCATAGGAACCCCAAAATCCATGTCAGCACTGGAGAGGAAACCTCAGGATCTGGCCTAAGTTCCAGATGAGGACTTAGAACCTGGCATCAACTGGAGAGGAATCCCGAGAGGACCCTCGCAACTCGCATGGAGACTTCCTTCCCAGAGGCCACACGAGCGGGTCCCTGAGGTCCCCATTGTAACTCGAGAGGGACTTGCCACAACTCGGGAAAAACCAAGAGATTCTCCCCTCCAGGCGAGATGAGGCCCTTTTCTGCTGCAGCATCTCGAAGGAAATCACACCTTCCATCTTGAACCTCGAATAAGTTCTCCACACTCTTGCTGCAACTCAAGAAGTTCCTTGACATACCCGTCTTCACTCGAGAGGAACACTGAGGGTGCTGCCACAGCTCAAGAGGAGCCCCATTGTCCTCTCTTCAGCTCAAGATGACGACTCCTTTCCCTGCTTCATCAGGAAAGAATTCCCGTCGTTCCTGTCGCATCTCAAGAGGAGGCACTATCAACAGGAAAGTCGAGAGGAACTCCAGGGGTCGTGCCACCATTCTAAAAGACCCCCAAATGTCTCTGTCCACTCCAGATGAACCTGATTTCCCTGCATTGCCTCGACTATCACCCCGAGCATCGACTCACTCAACGATGGCACGTGTGACAGCATTGTGTCACCTCAAGGGAAAGCCACAGATCCCTGTGTGAACTCGACGGGAAGACTGACACTGCTGCTACAGATCTGGAGGAAAGCGGACGTGCATGTCTCCACTTGAGACGAGGCCTGACTCCCGTGGAGACTTCAGAGGAACCCCAAGATCCATGTCAGCACTGGAGGGGAAACCTCAGGATCAGACCTCAGTTCCAGATGAAGACTTAGGCCCCGGCACTGACTGTAGAGGAATCCCAAGAGGCCCATCGCAACTTGCATGGAGACTGGCCTTCCTTGAGGACACACGAGCAGGTCCCTGAGGTCCCCATAGTAACTTGAGAGGGATCTACTGCAACTCAAGAAAAACCAGGAGATTCTCCCATCCAGGCGAGATGAGGCACTTTTCCGCTGTGGTTTCTCGAGGGAAATTACACCTTCCCTCTTGAACCTCGATAGGGTCCTTCACACCCTTGCTGCAACTCAAGAAGTTCTTCGACATACCTGTCTCCACTCGAGAGGAACACCGAGAGTCCCGCCATAACACAAGAGGAGCCCCGTTTTCCCCTCCTCAGCTCGAGATGAGGGTTCATTTCCCTGCTTCATTGGGAAACGATTCCTGGCATTCCTGTGGCAACTAAGGAGGAGGTGCTTTCACCTTTAGAGACGAGAGGAACTCCAGGGGTCATGCCACCATTGCAAAAGACCCCCAAATGTCTCAGTCCACTATAGGTGAGCCTGATTTCCCTGCAGTGCCTCGAATGTCACCCCGAGTATCGACTCACTCAATGATGGCACGTGTGACAGCATTGTGTCACCTCATGGAAAAGCCACAGATCCCTGTGTCAACTCGACGGGAAGACTGACACTGCAGCTACAGCTCTGGAGGAAAGCGGACGTGCATGTCTCCACTCGAGATGAGGCCTGATTCCACTGTGGAGATTCAAGAGGAACCCCAAGTTCCATGTCAGTACTGGAGAGGAAACCTCAGGATCCAGCCTCAGCTCCAGACGAGGATTTAAGACCTGACACCGACTGGAGAGGAATCCCGAGAGGCCCCTCGCAACTCGCATGGAGTCTGGGCTTTTCTGAAGACACACCAGCGGGTCCCTGAGTTCCCCACCATAACTCGAGAGGGACCTGCTGCAAATCGAGAAAAACCAGGAGATTCTCCCCTCCAGGCGAGATGAGGCCCTATTCCGCTGTGATGTCTCAAGGGAAATCACACCTTCCCTGTTGGACTTCGAAAGGGTCCTTCACACCATTGTTGAAACTCAAGAAATTCCCCGACATACCCTTCTCCACTTGAGAGGAACACCGAGGGACCCACCACAATTCAAGAGCATCCCCATTGTCCCCTCCTCAGGTCGAGATGAGTGTTCGTTTCCCTGCTTCATTGGGAAAGGATTCCCGGCAGTCCTGTCCATCTCAGGTGGAGGTGCTCTCAACAGGAAAGTCGAGAGGAAATCCAGGGGTCATGTCACCATTCCAAAAGACCACCAAATGTCTCAGTCCACTCCAGATGAAGCTGACTTACCTGCACAGCCTCAACTGTCACCTCGAGTATCCACTCACACCATGGTGACACGTGAGACAGCCCTGTTGCACCTCGAGGGAAAGCCACAGATCCGTGTGTCAACTCGCTTGGAAGCCTGACACTGCTGGTACATCTTGGGAGGAAAGCTGAAGTGTGTGTCTCCACACGAGACAAGGCCTGACTCCACTGTGAAAGGCTCCAGAGGAATGCTAAGTTCCATGTCAGGACTGGAGAGGATACCTCAGGTTCCAAACTCAGCTCCAGATGAAGACTAAGAACCCGGAACCAACTGGAGAGGAATCCCGAGAGGCCCCTCGTAACTCGCGTGGAGACTGGCCTTTCCTGAGGCCACACGAGCTGGTCCCTGAGGTCTCCATCATAACTCGAGAGGGACCTTATGCAACTCAAGAAAAACCAGGAGAATCTACCCTCCAGGCGAGATGAGGCTCTTTTCCACTGAGGTGTCTCGAGGGAAATCACACCTTCCCTCTTGGACCTCAAAAGAATCTTTCATACCGTTGCTGCAACTCAAGAAGTTTCATGACATACCCATCTCCACTCGAAACGAACACTGTGGGTCCTGCCAAAACTCAAGAGGAGCCACGTTGTCCCCTCCTAAGCTCGAGATGAGGGTTCCTTTCCCTGCTTCGTCGGGAAAGGATTCCCGGTGTTCCTGTCGCATCTCCGGAGGAGGTACTCTCATCATGAATGTCCAGAGAAACTCCAGGTGTCGTACCACCATTCCAAAAGATGCCAAAATGTCTCAGTCCTCTCCAGATAAACGTGATTTCCCTGCACTGCCTTGACTGTCACCCCGCGTATCGACTCACACCAGGGTGGCACGTGTGACAACCTTGTGGCACCATGAGGGAAAGCCTCAGATCCCTGTGTCAACTCGTCTGGAAAGCCTGCCACTACAGCTATAGCTCAGGAAGAAAGCAGACGTGCTTGTCTCCACTCGAGACAAGGCCTGACTACCCTGTGGAGACTCCAGAGGAACCCCAAGATTCATGTCAGCACTGGAGGGGAAACCTCATTTTCTGGCCTCAGCTCCAGATGTGGACATAGGACCCAGCACAGACTGGAGAGGAATCCCAAGAGGCCCCTCACAACTCGCATGGAAACTGGCCTATGCTGAGGCCATGTGAGTGATTACCTGAGGTCCCTGTCATAAGAAGAGAGGGTCCTGTCATAACTCGAGAAAAACCAGGTGATTCTCCCCTCCAGATGACATGAGGCCCTTTTACGCTGCAGCATCACGAGGGAAATCACACCTTTCCTTTAGGACCTCAAAAGGGTCCTCCATATCCTTGCTGCAGCTCAAGAAGTTCCCCCAACAAAGCCGTCTCCTCTTGAGAGGAACACCGAGGGTCCTGCCATAACTCAAGAGGAGCCCCATTGTCCCCTTCTCAGCTTGAGATGAGGGTTCCTTTCCCTGCTTTGTCGAGAAAGGATTCTGGCATTCCCGTCACATCTCAGGAGGAGGCGTTCTCAATAGGAAAGTTGAGAGGAAAACCAGGAGTCCTGCCACCATTCCAAAAGACCCCCAAATGTATCAGTCCACTCCAGATCAACCTGATTTCCCTGCACTGCCTCGACTGTAACACCGAGTATCGAGTCACACCACTTTGGCACATGTGACAGCCCTGTGGCACCTCGAGGGAAACCCTCAGATTCCTGTGTCAACTCTCCAGGAAGCCTGACACTGCTGCTAGACCTTGGGAGGAAAGCAAACATGCATGTCTCCACTCGATACGAGGCCTGACTCCGCTGTGGAGACTCCAGAGGAACCACGAGATCCATGTCAGTACTGGAGAGGAAACCTCAGGTTCCAGCATGAGCTCCATCGAGGACTTAGGACCCAGCACTGACTGGAGAGGAATCCTGAAAAGACCCTCACAACTCGCATGGAGACTTCCTTCCCTGAGGCCACACGAGTGGGTTCCTGAGGACCCCGTCATAACTCGATTGGGACCTGCAGCAACTCGAGAAAAACCAGGAGATTTTCCCCTCCAGGAGAGATGAGGCCCTTTTCCTCTGCGGCATCTCGAGGGAAATCACTCCTTTCCACTTGGACCTCGAAAGAGTCCTTCACACCCTTGCTGCCACTCAAGAAGTTCCCAGCATACCTGTCTCCATTCAAGTGGAACACCATGGGTCCCGTCACAACTCAAGAGGTGCCATGTTGTCCCCTCCTCAGCTTGAGATGAGGGTTCCTTTCCCTGCCTCGTCAGGAAAGGATTCCAGGCATTCCCGTCTCATCTCAGGAGGAAGTGATCTCACCAGGAAAGTCTAGAGGAATTCCAGGGGTCGTGGCACCATTCCAAAAGAACACCAAATGTCTCAGTCCACTCCAGATGTTCCTGATTTCCCTGAACTGCCTCCACTGTCACCCCAAGTATGGACTCACAAACGGTGGCAAGTGTGACAGGCCTGTGGAACCTTGAAGGGAAGCCACAGATCCCTGTGTCAACTCGCCAGGAAGCCTGACACTGCTGCTATAGCTCAGGAGGAAAGCGGAAGTGTATGTCTCCACTCAAGACGTGGCCTGACTCCCCTGTGGAGACTCCAGAGGAACCCCAAGATCCATGTCAGCACTGGAGAGGAAACCTCAGGTTCTGGCCTCAGCTCCAGACGAGGACTTAGGAGCTGGCACTGACTGGAGAGGAATGCCGAGAGGCCTCTCCCAACTCATATGGAGACTGGCCTTTCCTAATTCCACAGGAGTGGTTCCTTGAGGTCCCTGTCGTAACTCAAAAGGGACCTGCTCCAACTAAAAAAAAACAGGAGACTCTCCCCTCCAGTTGAGAGGAGGCCCTTTTCCACTGTGGCTTGTCAAGGGAAATCACACCTTCCCTCTTGGACCTCGAAAGAGTCCTTCACACCCTTGCTGCAACTCAAGTAGTTCCCCGACATAACCGTATCCACTCAAGAGGAACACAGAGCATCCCACCGCAACTCAAGAGGAGCCCTGTTATCCACTCCTCAGCTCAAGATGAGGGTTCCTTTCTCTGCTTCTTCAGGAAAGGATTCCCAGCGTTCCGTTGCATCTCAGGAAGATGCGCTCTCACCAGTCAAGTCAAGAGGAACTATAGGGGTCATGCCACCATTCGAAAAAACCCCAAATGTCAGAGTCCATTGCAGATGTACCCAATTTCCCTGCACTGCCTCGACTGTCATGCTGAGTATCGACTCACACCACGGTGGCACATGTGACAGCCTTGTGGACCCTCGAGGGGAAGCCACAGGTCCCTGTGTCAACTCGCTGGGCAGCCTCACACTGCTGCTGCATCCCGGTAAGAAAGCGAACGTGCATGTCTGTATTTGAGACGAGGCCTGACTCCCCGGTGGAGACTCCAGAGGAACCCCATTATGTATGTCAGCACTGGAGAGGAAACCTCAGTTTCCGGACTCAGCTCCAGATGAGAACTTAGGGCCCGGCACAGATTGGAGAGGAATCCCGAAAGGCCCCTCACAACTCGCATGGAGACTGGCACTCCCTGAGGCCACATGAGTGGGTCCCTGAGTTCCCTGTCATAACTTGAGAGGGAACTGTCGCAACACGATAATAACCAGGAGCTTCTCCCCTCCAGGCGAGATGAGGCCCTTTTCCACTGTGGCGACTCGAGGGAAATGACACCTTTCCTCTTGGACCTCGAAAGGTTGCTTCAAACCCTTGCTGCAACTCAAAAAGTTCCCCGACATACCCATCTTCACTCGAGAGGAACACCGAGTGTCCCACCACAAATCAAGAGGAGCCCCGTTGTCCCCTCCTTAGCTCAATATGAGGGTTCCTTTCACTGCTTCGTCAGGAAAGGACTCCAGGTGTTCCTGTACCATTTCAGGAGGAGGTGCTCTCAACAGAAAAGTTGAGAGGAACTCCAGGGTGTGTGCCACCATTCCAGAAGACCCCCAAAGTCTCAATTCACTAGATGAACCTGATTTCCCTGCACTGCCTTGACTGTCACCCTGAGTATCGACTCACACCACGTTGGCACGTGTGACGGCCCTGTGGCACCTTGAGGGAAAGCCACAGATCCCTGTGTCAACATGCCGGGAACCCTGACACTGATGCTAAAGTTCGGGAGGAAAACGGACATGCATATCTCCACTCGAGCCAAAGCCTGACACCCATGTGGAGACTCCAGAGGAACCCCAAGATCCATGTTAGAACTGGAGAGGAAACCTCAGGTTCTGACCTCAGCTCCAGACGAGGACATAGGACCTGGAACTGACTGGAGAGGAATCCCGAGAGACCCCTCGCAACTCCCATGGAGACTGGCTTTCCTGAGGCCACATGAGCATTTCCCTGAAGTCCCCATCGTAACTCGAGAGGGACCTGCTGCAACTCAAGAAAAACCAGGAGATTCTCCCCTCCAGACGAGATGAGGCCCTTTTCTGCTGCTGTGTCTCGAGTGAAATCACCCCTTCCCTCATGGACCTTGAAAGGGTCCTTCACATCCTTGCTGCAAAGCAAGAAGTTCCCTGACATACCTGTCTTCACTTGAGAAGAAGACCGAGGATCACGCCACAAATCATGAGGAGCCCCATTGTCCTCTCCTCAGCTCGAAATGAAGGTTCCTTTCCCTGCTTCATCAAGAAAGGATTCCCTGCGTTCCCGTCGCATCTCCGGAGGAGGCACTCTCAACAGGAAAGACGAGAGGAACTCTAGGAGTCGTGCCACCATTCCAAAAGACCCCCAAATGTCTCAGTCCACTCCACATGAAACTGACTTCCCTGCACTGCCTCGACTGTCACCCTGAGTATCAACTCACACCTTGGTGGCACGTGTGACAGCCCTGTGGCACCTCGAGGGAAGGCCACAGATCCATGTGTCAACTCGATGGGAAGCATGACACTGCTGCTACAGCTTGGGAGGAAAGCGGACATGCATGTCTCCACTCGAGACATGGCCTGACTCCTCTGTGGAGACTCCAGAGGAACCCCAAGATCCATGACAGCACTGGAGAGGAAACCTCAGGTTCTGGCCTCAGCTCCAGATGAGGACTTAGGACCCAGCACCGACTGGAGAGGAATCCTGAAAGGGCCCTCGCAACTCGCATGGAGATGGCATTTCCTGAGGCCACACAAGTGGGTCCCTGAGTTCCCTGTCGTTACTCGAAAGGGAACTGTTGCAACTCAATAAAAACCAGGAAATTCTCTCCTCCAGGCGAGATGAGGCCCTTTTATGCTGTGGCATCTCGAGCGAAAACACACCTTCCCTCTTAGAACTCGAAAGGGCCCTACACACCCTTGCTGCAACTCAAGAAGTTCCCCGACATAACCGTATCCACTCAAGAGGAACACCGAGCGTCCCTCCACAACTCAAGAGGAGCCCCGTTGTCCCCTCCTCACCTCGAAATGAGCGTTCCTTTCCCTGTTTCATCGGCAAAGAATTCCGGCATTCCTGTCTCACATCAGGAAGAGTCACTCTCACCAGGAAAGTCGAGAGGAACTCCAGGTGTCATGCCACCATTCCAGAAGACCCCCAAAGCCTCAGTCCCCTCCAGATGAAACTGTTTCCATGCACTGCCTCGACTGTCACCCTGAGTATCGACACACCATGGTGGCACATGTGACAGCCCTGTGGCATCTTGAGGGAAAGCCAGAGATCCCTGTGTCAATCTGCTGGGAAGACTGACACTGCTGCTACAGCTCGGGGGGAAAGCAGACGTGCATGTCTACACTCGAGATGAGGCCTGACTGACCTGAGGAGACTCCAGAGGTACCCCAAGATCCATGTCAGCACTGGAGAGGAAACCTCAGGTTCCGGCCTCAGCTCCAGACCAGGACAGAGGACCCAGAACTGACTGGAGAGGTATCCGGAGAGGCCCCTCACAACTCGCATGGAGACTGGCCTTTCCTGAGGCCACACAAGCGGGATCCTGAGGTCCCCATTGTAACTTGAGAAGGACCTGACGCAACTCGGGAAAAACCAGGAGATTCTCCCCTCCAGGTGAGATGAGGCCCTTTTCCTCTGTGGCATGTCTAGGGAAACCACACCTTTCCTCTTGGACCTTGAAAGGTTGCTTCACACCCTTGCTGTAACTCAAGAAGTTCCCCGACATACCCGTCTTCACTTGAGAGGAACACCGAGTGTCCCACCACAACTCAAGAGGAGCCCCGTTGTCCCCTCCTTAGCTCGATATGAGGGAACCTTCACTGCTTTGGCAGGAAAGGATTCCCTGCATTCCTGTCGCATCTCTGGAGGAGGTGCTCTCAACAGAAAAGATGAGACGAACTCCAGGGTGTGTGCCACCATTCCAGAAGACCCCCAAATGTCTCAGTCCACCAGATGAACCTGATTTCCCTGCACTGCCTCAACTGTCACCCCGAGTATCAACTCACACCACGTTGGCACGTGTGACAGCTCTGTGGCACCTTGAGGGAAAGCCACAGATCCATGTGTCAACTCTACGGGAAGCATGACACTGCTGCTACAGTTCAGTAGGAAAGCACACGTGCATGTCTCCACTCGAGACGAGGCCTGACTGCCCTGAGGAGACTCCAGAGGAACCCCAAGATTCATGTCAGCACTGGAGAGGAAACCTCAGGTTCCGGCCTCAGCTCCAGATGAGGACTTAGGACCCGGCACCGACTAGAGAGGAATCCTGAGAGGCCCATTGCAACTCCCATGGAGACTGGCATTTCCTGAGGCCACACGAGTGTGTCCCTGAGTTCCCCGTCGTAACTCGAGAGGGACCTGCTGCAACACAAGAAAAACCAGGAGATTCTCTCCTCCATATGAGTTGAGGCCCTTTTCTGCTGTGGCATCTCGAGTGAAATCACCCCTTCCCTCATGGACCTTAAAAGGGCACTTCACACCCTTGCTGTGACTGAAGAAGTTCCCTCACATACCCGTCTCCACTAGAGAGGAACACCGAACATCCCTCCACAACTCAAGAGGAGCCCCATTGTCCCCTCCTCAGCTCGAAATGAAGGTTCCTTTCCCTGCTTCATCAAGAAAGGATTCCCTGCGTTCCCGTCGCATCTCCGGAGGAGGCGCTCTCAACAGGAAAGATGACAGAAACTCTAGGGGTTGTGCCACCATTCCAAAAGACCCCCAAATGTCTCACTCCATTTCACATGAACCTGACTTCCCTGCACTTCCTCAACTGTCACCCTGAGTATCGACTCACACTTCGGTGGCACGTGTGACAGCCCTGTGGCACGTCGAGGTAAAGCCACAGATCCATGTGTCAACTCGACAGGAAGCCTGACACTGCTGCTGCAGCTCGGGAGGAAAGCTGATGTGCATGTCTCCACTGAAGACGAGGCCTGACTCCCCTGTGGAGACTCCATAGGAACCCCAAGATCCATGTCAGCACTGGAGAGGAAACCTCAGGTTCCGGCCTCAGCTCCAGATGAGGACTTAGGACCCGGCACCGACTGGAGAGGAATCCTGAGAGGCCACTCGCAACTCGCATGGAGACTGGCCTTTCCTGAGGCCACACGAGTGGATCCCTGACGTCCCCATCAGAACTCGAGAGGGACGGGCCCCAAATCGAGAAAAACCAGGTGATTCTCCTCTCCAGACGACATGAGGTCGTTTTAGGCTGCAGCATCACGAGGGAAATCACACCTTCCCTCTTGGACCTTGAAAGGGTCCTTCATATCCTTGCTGCAACTCAAGAAGTTCCCCAACATAGCCATCTACACTAGAGAGAAACACCAAGGGTCCTGCCATAAATCAAGAGGAGCCCCGTTGTCCCCTACTCAGCTCAAGATGAGGGTTCCTTTCCCTGCTTCATTGAGAAAAGATTCCAGCATTCCCGTTGCATCTCAGGAGGAGGCGTTCTCACCAGTAAAGTTGAGAGGGATGCCAGGGTTTCGTGCCACCATTTCAAAAGACCTTGAAATGTCTCAGTCCAATACAGAGGAACCTGATTTCACTGCACTGCCTCGACTGACAGCCCGAGTATCGATTCACACCAAGTTGGCAGGTGTGACAGCCCTGTGGCACCTCGAGGGAAACCCACAGATCCCTGTGTCAACTCGACAGGAAGCCTGACACTGCTGCTAGAGTTTGGGAGGAAAGCAGACATGCATGTCTCCACTCGAGATGAGGCCTGACTCCACTGTGGAGACTCCAGAGGAACGGTGAGATCCATGTCAGCACTGGAGACGAAACCTCAGGTTCTGGCCTGAGCTCCACCGAGGACTTAGGGCCCAGCACCACCTGGAGAGGAATCCCGAGAGGCCCCTCCCAACTCGCATGGAGACTTCCTTCCCTGAGGCTACACGAGCGTGTCCCTGAGGTCCCTGTCGTAACTCAAGAGGGACCTGCTGCAACATGAGAAAAACTAGGAGATTTTCCCCTCCAGGCGAGATGAGGCCGTTTTCTGATGCGGCATCCCGAGATAAATCACTCCTTCCCTTCTCAACCTGATAGGGTCCTTCACAGCCTTGCTGCCACTGAAGAAGTTCCTGGCATACCCATCTCCACTCGAGTGGAACACCGTGGGTCCCGTCACAACTCAAGAGGTGCCACGTTGTCCCCTCCTCAGCTCAAGATGAGGGTTCCTTTCCCTGCCTCGTTGGGAAAGAATTCCCGTCGTATCTCAGGAGGAGGGGCTTTCACAAGGAAAGTCGAGAAGAACTCCAAGGGACATGTCACCATTCCAGAAGACCCCCAAAGTCTCAGTTCCCTACAGATGAAACTGATTTCCCTGCACTGCCTCGACTCACCGTGAGTATCAACTCACACCACGGTGACATGTGTGACAGCCCTGTGGCACCTCAAGGGAAAGGCAGAGATCCCTGTGTCAACTCGGCGGGAAGCCTGAGACTGCTGCTACAGCTCTGGGGAAAAGTGGACGTGCATGTCTCCACTCGAGATGAGGTATGACTCCCCTGTTGACACTCCAGAAGAACCCCAAGATCCATGTCAGCACTGGAGAGGAAACCTCAGGTTCCAGCCTCAGCTCCAGACGAGGATGTAGCACCCGACACTGACTGGAGAGGAATCTCGAGAGGACCCTCCCAACACGCAGGGAGACTGGCCTTTCTTGAGGCCACACAAGTGGGTTCCTGAGGTCCCCGTTGTAACTCGAGAAGGACCTGATGCAACTCGGGAAAAACCAGGAGATTCTCCCCTCCAGGCAAGATGAGGCCCTTTTCCGCTGTGGTGTCTCGAGGGAAATCACACCTTTCATCTTGGACCTCGAAAGGTTGCTTCACACCCTTGCTGCAATTCAAGAAGTTCCCCGACATACCCATCTTCACTTGAGAGGAACACCGAGTGTCCCACCACAACTCAAGAGGAGCCCCGTTGTCTCCTCCTTAGCTCGATATGAGGGTTCCTTTCACTGTTTTGTCAGGAAAGGATTCCAGGCGTTCCTGTCCCATTTCAGGAGGAGGTGCTCTCAACCAAAAAGTCAAGAGGAACTCCAGGGTGCATGCCACCATTCCAGAAGACCCCAAAGTCTCAGTCCACCCCAGATGAACCTGATTTCCCTGCACTGCCTCGACTGTCACCCCGAGTATCAACTCACACCACGGTGGCATGTTTGACAGCCCTGTGGCACCTTGAGGGAAAGCCACAGATCCCTGTGTCAACATTCTGGGAACCCTGACACTGATGCTACAGTTCAGGAGGAAAGCGGACGTGCGTATCTCCACTCGAGATGAAGCCTGACACCCGTGTGGAGACTCCAGAGGAACCTCAAGATCCATGTTAGAACTAGAGAGGAAACCTCAGGTTCCGGCCTCAGCTCCAGATGAGGACATAGGACCCAGAACTGACTGGAAAGGAATCCCAAGAGGCCCCTCACAGCTCCCATGGAGACTGGCTTTCCTGAAGCCACACGAACGTGTCCCTGACGTCCCCATCATAACTCAAGAGGGACCTGCCGCAACTCGAGAAAAACCAGGAGATTCTCCCCTCCATATGAGATGAGGCCCTTTTTTGCTGCAGCGTCTTGAGGGAAATCATCCCTTCCCTCTTGGACCTTGAAAGCGTCCTTCACACCCTTGCTGCAACTCAAGAAGTTCCCCGACATACCCGTCTTCACTCGAGAAGAACACCGAGGGTCCCGCCACAACTCAAGAGGAGCCCCTTTGTCCCCTCCTCAGCTTGAAATGAAGGTTCCTTTCCCTGCTTCATCGAGAAAGGATTCCCTGCATTCCCGTTGCATCTCCAGAGGGCGCTCTCAACAGGAAAGATGAGAGGAACTCTAGTGGTCATGCCATCATTCGAAAAGACCCCAAAATGTCTCAGTCCCCTCCAGGTGAACCTGATTTCCCTGCACTGCCTCGACTGTCATCCCGAGTATCGACTCACACGTCAGTGGCACGTGTGACATCCTTGTGGCACCTTGAGGGAAAGCCACAGATCCATGTGTCAACTCGACAGGAAGCATGACACTGCTGCTACAGTGAAGGAGGAAAGTGGACGTGCATGTCTCCACTTGAGACGCAGCCTGACTCCCCTGTGGAGACTCCAGAGGAACCCCATGATCCATGTCAGCACTGGAGAGGAAACCTCAGGTTCCAGCCTCAGCACCAGACAAGGACTTAGGACCCGACACTGACTAGAGAGGAATCCTGAGAAATCCCACCCAACTCGCATGGAGACTGGCCTATCCTGAAGCCACATGAGTGATTACCTGAGGTCCCTATCGTAAGAAAAGAGGGACCTGCAGCAACTCGAGAAAAACCAGGTGATTCTCCCCTCCAGACGACATGAGGCCGTTTTACGCTGCAGCATCATGAGGGAAATCACAGCTTCCCTCTTGGACCTCGAAAGGGTCCTTCATATCCTTGCTTCAACTGAAGAAGTTCCCCAACATACCCATCTCCACTAGAGAGGAACACCGAGGGTCCCGCCATAACTCAAGAGGAGCCCCGTTGCCCCCTACTCAGCTCGAGATGAGGGTTCCTTTCCCTGCTTAGTTGAGAAAGGATTCCAGCAATCCCATCACATCTCGGGAGGAGACATTCTCACCAAGAAAGTCGAGAGGAACGCCAGGGGTCGTGCCACCATTTCAAAAGACCTTGAAATGTCTCAGTCCAATCTAGATGGACATGATTTCACTGCACTGCCTCGACTGTCACCCCGAGTATCGACTCACACCACGTTGGCCAGTCTGACAGCCCTGTGGCACCTTGAGGGAAACCCACAGATCCCTGTGTCAACTTTCTGGGAAGACTGACACTGCTGCTAGAGCTCAGGAGGAAAGCAGACATGCATGTCTCCACTCGAGACAAGGCCTGACTCCGCTGTGGAGACTCCAGAGGAACGCTGAGATCCATGTCAGCACTGGAGACGAAACCTCAGGTTCTGGCCTGAGCTCCACTGAGGACTTAGGGCCCGGCACCACCTGGAGAGGAATCCTGAGAGGCCCTCCCAACTTGCATGGAGACTTCCTTCCCTGAGGCCACATGAGCGTGTCCCTGAGGTCCCCGTTGTAACTCAAGAGGGACCTGCCGCAACATGAGAAAAACCAGGAGATTTTCCCCTCCAGGCGAGATGAGGCCCTTTTCCTCTGTGGCGTCTCGAGGGAAATCACACCTTCCCACGTGGACCTTAAAAGGGTCCTTCACACCCTTGCCTTTGTAACTCAAGAGGGACCTGCCGCAACATGAGAAAAACCAGGAGATTTTCCCCTCCAGGCGAGATGAGGTCCTTTTCCTCTGTGGCGTCTCGAGGGAAATCACACCTTCCCACGTGGACCTTAAAAGGGTCCTTCACATCCTTGCTGCCACTCAAGAAGTTCCCGGCATACCCGTCTCCACTCGAGTGGAACACCATGGGTCCCGTCACAACTCAAGAGGTGCCACGTTGTCCCCTCCTCAGCTCGAGATGAAGGTTCCTTTGCCTTCCTCGTTGGGAAAGGATTCCTGTCATTCCCGTCGCATCTCAGGAGGAGGGGCTCTCACAAGGAAAGGCGAGAAGAACTCCAGGGGTCGTGCCACCATTCCAGAAGACCCCCAAAGTCTTAGTCCCCTACAGATGAAACTGATTTCCCTGCACTGCCTCAACTGTCACCCCGAGTATCGACTCACACCATGGTGGCACGTGTGACAGCCCTGTGGAACCTTGAGGGAAAGCCACAGATCCCTGTGTCAACTCCCCGGGAAGCTTGACACTGCTGCTAAACCTTGGGGAGAAATCGGACATGCATGTCTCCACTGGAGATGAGGCCTGACTCCCCTGTGGATACTTCAGAGGAACCCCATGATACATGTCAGCACTGGAGAGGAAACCTCAGGTTCCAGCCTCAGCTCCAGATGAGGACGTAGCACCTGGCACTGACTGGAGAGGAATCCCAAGAGACCTTTCACAACACTCATGGAGATTGGCCTTTCCTGAGGCCACAGGAGCAGGTTCCTGAGGTTCCCGTCGTAACTTGTGAAGGACCTGACGCAACTCGAGAAAAACCAGGAGATTCTCACCTCCAGGCGAGATGAGGCTCTTTCCACTGTGGCATCTCGAGAGAAATCACACATTTCCTGTTGAACCTCGAAAGTGTCCTTCACACCCTTGCTGCAACTCAAGCAGTTCCCCGACATAACCGTCTCCACTTGAGAGGAACACCGAGTTTCCCGCAACAACTCAAGAGGAGCCCCGTTATCCCCTCCTCATCTCGAGATGAGGGTTCCTTTCCCTGCTTCATCGGGAAAGTATTACAGGTGTTCCTCTCGCATTTCAGTAGGAGGTGCTCTCAACAGGAAAGTGGAGAGGAACTCTAGGGTGCGTGCCACGATTCCAGAAGACCCCAAAAGTCTCAGGCCACTCCAGATGAACCTGATTTCCCTGCACTGCCTCGACTGTCACCCCGAGTATCAACTCACACCACAGTGGCACGTGTGAGAGCCCTATGGCACCTCGAGGGAAAGCCACAGATCCCTCTGTCAAATTCCCGGGAAGTCTGACACTGATGCTACAGTTTGGAGGAAAGTGGAAGTGCATGTCTCCACTTGAGACGAGCCCTGACACCCCTGTGGAGACTCCAGAGGAACCCCAAGATCCATGTAAGCACCTGAGAGGAAACCTCAAGTTCCGACCTCAGCTCCAGACGAGGTCTTAGGACAAGACACCGACTGGAGAGGAATCCCGAGAGGCCCCTCACAAGGCACATGGAGACTGGCCTTTCCTGAGGCCACACGAGTGGGTCCCTGACGTCCCCATCGTAACTCGAGAAGGACCTGCCACAATTCGAGAAAAACCAGTAGATTTTCCCCTCCAGGCAAAATGAGGCCATTTTCTGCTGCAGCATCTCGAGGGAAATCACACCTTCCCTCTTGGACCTCGAAAGGTTCCTTCACACCCTTGCTGTCAGTGAAGAAGTTCCCAGACATACCCGTCTCCACTCGAGAGGAGCACTGTGGTTCCCGCTACAACTCAAGAGAAGCCCCGTTGTCCCCTCCTCAGCTCGAGATGAGGGTTCCTTTCCCTGCTTCATTGGGAAAGGATTCCTGGTGTTCCCATCACCTCTCAGGAGGAGGTGCTCTCACCAGAAAAGTCGAGAGGAACTCTAGGTGTCATGCCACCATTCTACAATACTCCCCAAAGTCTCAGTCCACTCCAGATGAACCTGATATCCCCGCATTTCCTCGACTGTCACCCGGAGTATTGACTCACACCATGGTGGCATGTGTGACAGCCCTGTGGCACCTCAAGGGAAAGCCACAGATCCATCTGTCAACTCGCCGGGAAACCTGACACTGCTGCTACAGCTCGGGAGGAAAACAGATGTGTGTGTCTCCATTCGAGACGAGGCCTGACTCCCCTATGTAGACTGCAGAGGAACCCCATGATACATGTCAGCACTGGAGAGGAAACCTCAGGTTCCGGCCTCAGCTCCAGATGAGGACTTATTCCCTGGAACCACCGGAGAGGAATCCCCAAAGGCCTCTCACAACTCGTATGGAGACTGGCCTTTCCTGAGGCCATACGAGCAGGTCCCTGAGGTCCCCATCATAACTCGAGAAGGACCTGCTGCAATTCGAGAAAAAACAGGAGATTCTCCCTTCCAGGCGTAATGAGGCCCTTTTCTGCTGCAGCGTCTCGAGAGAAACCACCCCTTCCCTCTTGGACCTCAAAAGGGTCCTTCACACCCTTGCTGCCACTCAAGAAATTCCCTGACATACCCGTCTCCACTCGAGTGGAACACCGAGTGTCCCACCACAACTCAAGAGGAGCCACGTTGTCCCCTCCTGAACTCAAAATGAAGGTTCCTTTCCCTGCTTCGTAGGCAAAGGATTCCCGGCATTCCCGTCTCACATCAGGAGGAGGCGCTCTATCCAGGAAAGTCGAGAGGAACTCCAGGTGTCGTGCCACAATTCCTGAAGGCCCCAAAGTCTCAGTGCCCTCCAGATGAAACTGAAATTCCCTGCACTGCCTCGACTGTCACCCCGAGTATCGACTCACACCATGGTGGCATGTGTGAGATCCCTGTGGCACCTCAAGGGAAAGCCACAGATCCCTCTGTCAACTCACCGGGAAGACTGACACTGCTGCTACAGCTCGGGAGGAAAGCGGACGTGCATGCCTCTACTCGAGATGAGGCCTGACTTCACTTTGGAGACCCAAGAGGAACCCCAATATCCATGTCAGCACTGGAGAGGAAACCTCAGGTTCCTGCCTCAGCTCCAGACGAGGACTAATGACAAGGCAATGACTGGAGAGCAATCCCGAGAGGCCACTCGCAACTTGCATGGAGACTCACCTTTCCTGAAGCCACACGAGCGGGTCCCTGAGGTCCCCGTCGTAACTGGAGAAGGACCTGCGGCAACTCGACAAAAACCAGGAGATTCTCCCCTCCAGGTGAGATGAGGCCCTTTTTCTCTGCAGCGTCTCGAGGGAAATCACACCTTCCCTCTTGGACCTCGAAAGGGTCCTTCATACCCTTGCTGTCACTCAAGAAGTTCCCGGACATACCCAGCTACACTCGAGTGGAACACCGTGGGTCCCGCCACAACTCAAGAGGAGCCCCGTTGTCCCCTCCTCATCTCGAGATGAGAGTTCCTTTCCCTGCTTTGTTGGGAAAGGTTTCCCAGCATTCGTGTCACATCTCAGGAGGAGGTGCTCTCAACAGGAAAGATGAGAGGAACTCTAGGGATCATGCCACCATTCCAAAAGATCCCCAAATGTCTCAGTCCATTCCACATGAACCTGATTTCCCTGCACTTCCTCGACTGTCACCCTGAGTATCGACTCACACCTCGGTGGCAAGTTTGACAGCTCTGTGGCACCTCGAGGGAAAGTCACAGATCCATGTGTCAACTCGACGGGAAGCATGCCACTGCTGCTACAGCTCTGGGGGAAAGAGGACGTTCATGTCTCCACTCGAGACGAGGCCTGACTCCCCTGTGTAGACTCTAGAGGAACCCCAAGATCCATTTCAACATTGGAGAGGAAAACTCGGGTTCTGGCCTCAGCTCCAGATGAGGACTAATTCCCTGGCACCGACTGGAGAGGATTCCCAAAAATCCTCCCACAACGTGCATGGAGACTGGCCTTTCTTGAGGTCACAAGAGCGGGTCCCTGAGGTCCCTGTGGTAACTTGAGAGGGCCCTACCTCAACTCGAGAAAAACCAGGTGATTTTCCCTTCCCAGCATGATGAGGCCCTTTTCTGCTGAGGCTTCTCAAGGGAAACCACCCCTTCCCTCTTGGACCTCGAAAGGGTCCTTCACATCCATGCTGCCACTCAAGAAATTTCCCGAGATACCCGTCTCCACTTGAGAGGAACACAGACTGTCCCGCCACAACTCAAGAGGATCCCTGTTGTCCCCTCCTGAGCTCAAAATGAGGGCTCATTTCCCTGCTTCGTTGGCAAAGGATTCCTGGCGTTCCCATCTCACATCAGGAGGAGGCGCTCTAACCAGGAAAGTAGAAAGGAACTCCAGGTGTGCCACGATTCCAGAAGACCTCAAAGTCTCAGTGCCTTCCAGATGAAATTGATTTCCCTGCACTACCTCGACTGTCACCCCGATTTTTGACTCACACCACAGTGGCACGTTTGAGAGCCCTGTGGCACCTCGAGGGAAAGCCACAGATCTCTCTTTCAAGTTGCCAGGAAGGCTGACACTGCTGCTACAGCTCGGGAGGAAAGTGGACGTGCATGTCTCCACTCGAGGTGAGGCCTGACTCCACTTTGGAGACTCAAGAGGAACCCCAATATCCATGTCAGCACTGGAGAGGAAACCTCAGGTTCCTGCCTCAGCTCCAGACGAGGACTAATGACAAGGCAATGACTGGAGAGCAATCCCGAGAGGCCACTCGCAACTCGCATGGAGATTCACCTTTCCTGAAGCCACATGAGCGGGTCCCTGAGGTCCCCGTTGTAACTGGAGAAGGATCTGTGGCAACTCGACAAAAACCAGGAGATCCCCCCCTCCAGGCGAGCTGAGGCCCTTTTCTGCTGCAGCGTCTCAAGGAAAATCACACCTTCCCTCTTCGACCTTGAAAGGATCCTTCACACCCTTGCTGTCACTCAAGAAGTTCCCGGACATACCCAGCGACACTCAAGAGGAACTCCGAGGGTCCCACGAAAACTCAAGAGGAGCCCCGTTTCCCCCTCCTCCGCTCGAGATGAGGGTTCCTTTCCCTAATTCGTCGGGAAAGGATTCCCGGCATTCGCGTCGCATCTCAGGAGGAGGTGCTCTCAACAGGAAAGTCAAGAGGAACTCTAGGGGTCGTGCCACCATTCCAAAAGATCCTCAAATATCTCAGTCTACTCCACATGAACCTGATTTCCCTGCACTGCCTCGACTGTCACCCTGAGTATGGACTCACACTTTGGTGGCACGTTTGACAGCCCTGTGGCACCTCGATGGAAACTCACAAATCCATGTGTCAACTTGATGGGAAGCATGACACTATTGCTACAGCTTGGGAGGCAAGCGGACGTGCATGTCTCCACTCGAGACAAAGCCTGACTCCCCTGTGGAGACTCCAGAGGAACCCCTAGATCCATGTCAGCACTGGAGAGGAAACCTCAGGTTTCATCTCGGCTCCCAACGAGGACTTGGGACCAGGCACCAACTGGAGAGGAATCCCAAGAGGCCCATGAAACTCGCATGGAGACTGGCCTTTCCTGAGGCCAAATGAGCGGGCCCCTGAGGTCCCAGTCGTGACTCGATGGGAACCTGCCGAAACTCGAGAAAAACCAGGAGGTTCTCCCCTTCAGGCGAAATGAGGCCCTTTTCCGCTGCAGCGCCTTGATGGAAATCAAACTTACCCTCTTGAACCTCAAAGGGTCCTTCACACCCTTGCAGCAACTCAAGAAGTTCCCCGACATATCCGTCTCCACTCAAGAGGAATACCGAGGGTCCCATGAAAATCAAGAGGAGACCCGTTTCCCCCTCCTCCACTCGAGATGAGAGTTCCATTCCCTGCTTCATCAGGAAAGGATTTTCAGTGTTCCCATTGCATCTCAAGGGGACACGCTCTCAACAGGAAAGGTGAGAGGAACTCCAGGGGTCGTGCCACCATTCCAAAAGACCCCCAAATATCTCAGTCCACTCGAGATGAACCTGATTTCCATGCACTGCCTCAATTGTCACCCCAAATTTCGATTCAAACCACGATGGCACGTGTGACAGCACTGTGGGAAAGCCTCAAGGGAAAGCCACAGATCACTGTGTCAACTCGACGGATATCCTGACACTGCTACTACAGCTCGGAAGGAAAGTGGACGTGCATGTCTCCACTCGAGACGAGGCCTGACTACCCTGTGGAGACTCCAGAGGAACCCCAAGATCCATGCCAGCACTGGAGAGGAAATCTCAGGTTCCGGCCTAGACTCCATACGAGGATTTAGGACCCGGCACCGACTGGAGAGGAATCCTGAGAGACCCTTCGCAACTTGCATGGAGACTGGTCTTTCCTGAGGCTACATGAGTGGGTCCCTGTTTTCCCCATTGTAACTTGACAGGAACCTGCCCCAACTCGAGAAAAACCAGGAGGTTATCCTATCAAGGCGAGATGCGGTTCTTTTCTGCTGTGGCATCTCGAGGGACATCACACATTACTTCTTAAACCTCGAAAGGGTCCTTAACACCCTTGGTACAACTCACGATGTTCCCCAACATAAGCGTCTCCACTCAAGAGGAACACCAAGGGTCCTGCCAAACTCAAGAGGAGCCCCGTTTCCCCCTCCTCTGCTCGAGATGAGCACTCCTTTCTCTGCTTTGTTGGGAGAGGATTCCTGGCATTCCCTTCGCATCTCAAGAGGAGGCGCTCTCAACTGGAAAGTCGAGAGGAACTCCAGGGGTCATCGCAGCATTCCAAAAAAAGAAAAAAAAACAAATGTCTCAGTTAACTCCAGATGAACCTGATTTCCCTGCACTGCCTCAACTGTCATCCTGAGTACTGACTCACACTATGGTAGCACGTGTGACAGTCCTATGGGAAAGCCTCGAGGGAAAGCCACAGATCTCTGTGTCAACTCGACGGGAAATTTTACACTGCTGCTACAGTTCGGGAGGAAAGCGGACATGCATGACCTCACTTGAGATGAGGCCTGACTCCCCTGTGGAGACACCAGAGGCACCCCAAGATCCATGTCAGCACTGGAGAGGAAACCTCAGGTTCCGGCCTTGGCTCCAGATGAGGACTTAGGACCTGACACCAACTGGGAAGGAATCCTGAGAGGCCCCTCGCCATTCCTGAGGCAACCCGTGCAGTTCCCAGAGGTCCTCCTCGTAGCTCGAGAGGAAGCTGCCACAACTCGAGAAAAACCAGGAGGTTCTCCCCTCCAGGCGAGATGAGGCACTTTTTGTCAGCGGCATCTCAAGGGAAATCACACCTTCCCTCCTGAACCTCGAAAGGGTCTTTGATACCCTTGCAGCAACTCAACAAGTTCCCTGACGTAACTGTCTCCACTAGAGATGAACACAGAGGGTCCTGCAATAACTCAAGAGGAGCCCTGTTTCCCCCTCTTCTGCTTGGGATGAGGAGTCCTTTCCCTGCTTCATCAGGAAAGCTTTCCCGGTGTTCTCGTTGCATCTCAAGAGGAGTCGCTCTCAAAAGGAATGTCGAGTGGACCTCCAGGGGTCGTGCTACCATTCCAAAAGACCCCCAAATGTCTCAGTCCCCTCCAGACGAACCTGATTTCCCTGCACTGCCTCGAATATCACCCAGAGTATTGACTCACACGACGGTGACACGTGTGACAGCCCTGTGGGAAAGCCTCAAGGGAAAGCCACAGATCCCTGTGTCAACTCCACGGGAAACCTGACACTGCTGCTACAGCATGAATGGAAAACTGATGTGCATGTCTCCACTCAAGATGAGGCCTGACTCCCCTGTGGAGACAACAGAGGAACACTAAGATCCCTGTTAGCACTGGAGAGGAAACCTCAGGTTCCAGCCTCAGCTCCAGACGAAGACTTAGGACGCGGCTCTGACTGGAGAGAAATCCCGAGAGGCCCCTCACAACTCGCATGAGACTGGCCTTTCCTGAGGCCACATGACCAGGTCCTTGAGGTCCCCATCATTATTCGGGAGGAACCTGCAGCAATTCGAGAAAAACCAGGAGGTTCTCCCAACCAGGCGAGATGAGGCCCTTTTCTGCTGCGGTGTCTCAGGGAAATCATATCTTTCCTCTTGGACCTCGAAAGGGTCCTTCGCACCCTTGCTGCAACTCAAGAAGTTCCCCGACATACCCGTCTCCACTCAAGAGGAACACCGAGGGTCCTGCCACAACTCAGGAGGAGCCCGTTTCCCGCCTTCTGCTCGAGATGAAGATTCCTTTCGTGCTTCGTTGGGAAAGGATTCCTGGCGTTCCGTCGCAGATGAAGAAGAGGCGCTCTCAACAGGGAAGTCCTGAGGAATTCTATGGGTCGTGCCACCATTCCATAAGACCCCTAATTGTCTCAGTTGACTCCAGATGAACCCGATTTCCCTGCACTGCCTCGAATGTCACCCAGACTATCAACTCATACCACGGTGGCACGTGTGACAGCCCTGTGGGTAAAGCTTGAGGGAAAGCCACAGATCCCTGTGTCAACTCGATGGAAAGACTGACACTGCTGCTACAGCTCGGGTGGAAAGTGCAAGTGCATGTCTCCACTCGAGACGAGGCCTGACTCCCCTATGGAGACTCCAGAGGAACTCCAAGATCCATGTCAGTACTGGAGAGGAAACCTGAGGTTCCGGACTTGGCTCCAGACGAGGACTTTGGACCTGGCACCGACTGGAGAGGAATCCAGAGAGGCCCCTCGTGACTCACATGGAGACTGGCCATTCCTGAGGCCACATGAGTGGGTCCCTGAGGTCACCGTTCTAACTCGAGAAGAACCTGCCACAACTCGAGAAAAACCAGGAAGTTTTTCTCTCATCTCCAGTGGAGATGAGGCCCTTGTCCGCTGTGGCATCTCGAGGGAAATCACCCCTTCCCTCTTGAACCTTGAAAGGGTCCTTCAAACCCTTGCTGCAACTCAAGAAGTTCCCCAAAATACCTGTCTCCACTCGACAGAACACCGAGGGTCCCGCCAAACTCAAGAGGAGCCCCATTTCCCCCTCTTCCGCCCGGGATGAGGGTTTCCTTTACTGCTTTGTCAGGAAAGGATTCCCGGCGTTCCCGTCGCATCTCAAGAGGAGGCACTCTCAACAGGAAAGGCGAGAGGAGCTCCAATTGTCGTGCCACCTTTCCAAAAGACCCCCAAATGTCTCAGTACACTCCAGAGGAACCTGAATTCCCTGCAGTGCCTCGACTGTCACCCCAATTATCGACTCACATCATGGAGGCACGTGTGATAGCCCTGTGGGAAAGCCTCAAGGGAAAGCCACAGATCCCTGTGTCAACTTGACGGTAAGCATGACACTGCTGCTACAGCATGGGAGGAAATAGAAAGTGCATGACTCCAATCTAGACGAGGCCTGACTCCCCTGTGGAGAGTCCAGAGGAACCCCAAGATCCATGTCAGCACTGGAGAGGAAACCTTAGGTTCTGGCCTCAGCTCCAGATGATGACTTAGGACCCAGCACCAACTAGAGAGGAATCCCGAGAGGCCCCTCAAAACTCGCATGGAGACTGGCCTTTCCTGAGGACACAAGAGCATGTCCCTGAAGTCCAGAAAGGAACTCGAAAGGAACCTGCCACAACTCGAGAAAAACCAGGAGGTTCTCCCCGGCAGGCGAGATGAGGCCCTTTTCCTCTGCAGCTTCTCAAGGGAAATCACTCCTTCCCTCCTGAAGCTCGAAAGGATCTTTCACACCCTTGCAGCAACTCAAGAAGTTCCCCGACATACCCGTCTCCACTCAAGAAAAAATCTGAGGCTCCCGCCAAAATCAAGAGGAGCGCCGTTTCCCCCTTCTCTGCTCGAGATGAGGGTTTGTTTCCCTGCTTTGTCGGGAAAGGATTCTCGGTGTTTCTGCTGCATCTTATGTGGAGACACTTTCAACAGGAAAGTCGAGAGGAAATCCAGGGGTCTTGCCACCATTTCAAAACACCCCCAAATGTCTCAGTCCACTCCAGAGAAACCTGATTTCCCTGCAATGCCTCGACTGTCACCCCGAGTATCGACTCACACCATGGTGGCACGTGTGACAGTCCTGTGGGAAAGCCTCAGGGAAAGACACAGATCCCTGTGTCAACTCGACTGGAAGCCTCACACTGCTGCTACAGCTCAGGAGGAAAGCAGACGTGCATGTCTCCACTCGAGACGACACCTGACTCCCCTGTGGAAACTCCAGAGGAACCCCAAGATCCATGTCAGCACTGGAGAGGAAGCCTCAGGTTCTGGGTTTGGCTCCAAATGAGGACTTAGAACCCAGCACCGACTGGAGAGGAATCCCGAGACTCCCCTCACAACTTTCATGGAGACTGGCCTTTCCTGAGGCCACACGAGTGGGTCCCTGAGGTCCCCTTCATAACTCGAGAGGAACCTGCCACAACTCGAGAAAAACCAGGAAGGTCTCCCCTCCAGGCGAGATGTGGCCCTTTTCTGCTGCGGTGTCTCGAGGGAAATCATACCTTCCCTCTTGAACCTCGAAAGGGTCCTTCACACCCTTGCTCCAACTGAAGAAGTTCCCCGACATACCTATCTGCACTCAAGAGGAACACTGAGTGTCCCGCCAAACTTAAGAGGAGACCTGTTTCCCCCTCCTCTGCTCAAGATGAGGGTTCCTTTCCCTGCTTCGTAGGGATAGGATTGCCGACGTTCCTGTCACATCTCAAGTGGAGGCACTCTCAACAGGAAAGTCGGGAGGAACTCCAGGGGTTATGCCAGCATTCCAAAAGTCCCCCAAATGTCTCAGTCCACTCCAGAGGAACCTGATTTCTCTGCACTAGCTTGACTCTCACCAAGAGTATCAACTCACACCACGGTGGCACGTGTGAGAGCCCTGTGGTGAAGCCTCGAGGTAAAGCCACAGATCCCTGTGTCAACTCGACTGGAAGTCTGACATTGCTGCTACAGTTCGGGAGGAAAGTGGACGTGCATGTCTCCACTTGAGACGTGGCCTGACACCCCTGTGGAGACTCCAGAGGAATCCCAAGATCCATGGCAACACTGGAAAGGAAACCTCAGTTTCTGGCCTTGGCTCCAGAAGAGGATTTAGGATACGGCACCAACTGGAGAGGAATCCTGAGAGGCCCCTTGCAACTGGCATGGAGATTGGCCTTTCCTGAGGCCACAGGAGTGGGTCCCTGAGATCCCCTTCGTAACTTGAGAGGAACCTGTCACAACTCGAGAAAAACCAGAAGGTTCTCCCCTACAGGCGAGATGAGGCCGTTTTCACAGCGACATCTCGAGGGAAATCACACCTTCACTCTTGAACCGTGAAAGGCTACTTCACACCATTGCTGCAAATCAAGAAGTTACCCGACATACCTGTCTCCACCCGAGAGGAACACCGAGGGTCCAGTCAAACTAAAGAGGGTCCCTGATTCCCCCTCCTCCTCTTGAGATGAGGGTTCCTTTCCCTGCTTCGTCGGGAAAGGATTCCCGGCATTCCTGTCACATCTCAAGAGGAGGCGCTCTCAACTGGAAATGTCGAGAGGAACTCCAGGGGTCGTGCCACCATTCCAAAAGACCCCCAAATGTCTCAGTCCACTCCACAGAAAATTGATTTCCCTACACTGCCTCAACTCTCACCCCGAGTATGGATTCACACCATGGTGGAACCTGTGACAGCCCTGTGGGAAAGCCTCGAGGGAAAGCCACAGATCCCTGTGTCAAATCGACGGGAAGACTAACACTGCTGCTACAGCTTGGGAGGAAAGCGGACATGCATGTCTCCACTCGAGATGAGACCTAATGCCCCTGTGGAGACTCCAGAGGAACCCCAAATCCATGTCAGCACTGGAGAGAAAACCTAAGGTTCCTCCCTCCGATTCAGACGATGAGTTAGGAACCGGTACTGACTGGAGAGGAATCCCGAGAGGCCCCTCGCAACTGGCATATAGACTGGCCTTTCCTGAGGCCACATGAGTGGGTCCCTGAGGTCCCCATCGTAACTCAACAGGAACCTGCTGCAACTCGAGAAAAACCAGGAGGTTCTTCCCTCCAGGCCGGATGAGGCCGTTTTCTGCTGCGGCGTCTAGAGGGCAATCACACTTTCCCTCTTGAACATCGAAAAGGTCTTTCACACCCTTGCAGCAACTGTAGGAGTTCCCCGACATACCCGTCTCCACTCGAGAGGAACACCGAAGGTCCCGCCAAACTCAAGAGAAGCTAAGCTTCCCCCTCCTCCGCTCGAGATGAGGGTTCCATTCCCTCATTCATCAGAAAGGATTCCTGGCATTCCCGTCGCATCTCAAGAGGAGGCGCACTCAGCAGGAAAGTCGAAAGGAATTCCAGGGGTCGTGCCACCATTCTAAAAGACCCCCAAATGTTTCAGTTCACTCCAGAAGAACCTGATTTCCCTGCACTGCCTCCACTGTCACCCCGATTATTGACTCACACCACGGTGGCACGTGTGACAGCCCTGTGGGAAAGCCTCAAGGGAAAGACACAGATCCCTGTGTCAACTCGACGGGAAGCCTGACACTGCTGCTACAGCTCAGGAGGAAAGCAAACGTGCATGTCTCCAATTGAGATGAGGCCTGACTCCCCTGTGAAGACTCCAGAGGAACCACAAGATCCATGTCAGCACTGGAGCAGAAACCTCAGATTCCGACCTCAGCTCCAGTCAAGGACTAAGGACCCAGCACTGACTGGAGAGGAATCCTGAGAGGCCCCTCGCAACTCGTATGCAGACAGCCCTTTCTTGAGGCCACACGAGTAGGTCCCTGAGGTCCCCATCATCACTCGAGAGGAACAGGCCACAACTCGAGAAAAACTAGGAGGTTCTTCCCTCCAGCCAAGATGAGGCCCTTTTCCACTGCAGCATCTCAAGGGAAATCACACCTTCCCTCTTGAACCTCGAAAGGTTCTTTCACACGCTTGCTGCAACTCACGAAGTGCCCCAACATACCCATTTCCACTCGAGAGGAACACCAAGGGTCCCGCCAAACTAAAGAGGAGCCCTGATTCCCCCTCCTCCACTCGAGATGAGGGTTCCTTTCCCTGCTTCGTCAGGAAAGGATTCCCGACGTAGCTGTCGCATCTCAAGAGGAGGCGCTGTCACCAGGAATGTCGAGAGGAACTCCAGGTGTTGTGCCAACATTCCAAAAGACCCTCAAATGTCTCAGTCCATTCCAGAGGAACCTGATTTCCCTGCACTGCCTCAACTCTCACCCTGAGTATCGATTCATAACACGGTGGCCCGTGTGACAGCCCTGTGGGAAAGCCTCGAGGGAAAGCCACAGATCCCTGTGTCAACTCAACGGGAAGTCTGACACTGCTGCTACAGCTCGGGAGGGAAGCAGACGTGCATTTCTCCACTTGAGACGATGCCTGACTCCCCTGTGGAGATTCCAGTGGAACCCCAAGAACCATGTCAGCAATTTAGAAGAAAACTCAGGGTCCGGTCTCGGCTCCAGATGAGGACTTAGGACCCAGCTTCAACTGGAGATGAATCCCGAGAGGCCCCTCCAACTGGCATGGAGACTGGCCTTTCCTGAGGCTACACGAGCGGGTCCATGAGGTCCCTGTAGTAATTAGAGAGGAAACTGCCGCAACTCGAGTAAAACCAAGAGGTTCTCCCCTCCAGGCGTGATGAGGCCTTTTTTCACTGTGGCGTCTCGAGGGAAATCACACCTTCCCTCTTGAACCTCGAAAGGGTCCTTCACACCCTTGCAGCAACTCAAGAAGTTCCCTGACATACCGGTCTTCACTCGAAAGGAACACCATGAGTCCCGCCACATATCAAGAGGAGCTCCGTTTCCCCTCCTCTGCTCGATGTGAGGGTTCCTTTCACTGCTTCGTCAGGAAAGGATTCCGGGTGTTCCAATCGTATCTCAAGAGGAGGCGCTTTCAACAGAAAAGTCGAGTGGAACTCCAGGAGTCGTGACACCATTCCAAAAGACCCCAAATATCTCAGTCCAATCCAGATGAACCTGATTACCATGCACTGCCTTGACTGTCACCACAAGTATCGACTCACACCACGGTTACAAGTGTGACAGCTCTCTGGGAAAGCATCGAGGCAAAGCCATAGATCCCTGTGTCAACTTGAGGGGAAAATTGACACTGCTGCTGCAGCTAGGGAGGAAAGTGGACGTGCATGTCTCCACTTGAGATGAGGCCTGACTCCCCTGTTGAGACTCCAGAGGTACTCCAAGACTCATGTCAGCACTGGAGAGGAAACTTCAGGTTCACCTCAGCTTCAGATGAGGACTTAGGACCCAGCACCGAATGGAGAGGAATCCCAAGAGGCCCCTCGCAACTCTCATGGAGACTGGCCTTTCCTGAGGTCACACGAGTGGGTCCCTGAGGTACTCCTCATAACTCGAGAGGAACCTGCAGCAACTCAAGAAAAACCAGGAGGTTCTCCCCTCCAGGTGAGTTGATACCCTTTTCTGCTGCGGCATCTCGAGGGAAATCACACCTTCCCTCTTAAACTTTGAAAGGGTCCTTCACACGCTTGCTGCAATTCACAAAGTGCCCCGACATACCCGTCTCTACTCGAGAAGAACATCAAGGGTCCCACACAACTCAAGAAGATCCCATTTTCCCCTCCTCTGTTCGAGATGAGGGTTCCTTTCCCTGCTTCATCAGGAAAGGATTCCCGGCGTTCCCGTTGCATTTCAAGAGGAGGCACTTTCAAATGAAAGTTAAGAGGATCTCCAGGGGTCATGCCACCATTCCAAAAGACCCCCAATTGTCTCAGTCCACTCAAGAAGGACCTGAATACCCTGCACTGCCTCGACAGTCACCCCGACTATCGACTCACACCATGCTGGCACATGTGACAGCCCTCTAGGAAAGCCTCGAGGGAAAGCCATAGATCCTTGTGTCAACTCATCGGGTAGCCTGACACTGTTGCTACAACTCGGGAGGATAGCAGATGTGCGTATCTTCACTCGAGACAAGGCCTGACTCCCCTGTGGAGACTCCAGAGGGACCCCAACGTCCATGTCAGCACTGGAGTGGAAAACACAGGTTCCAGCCTCGGCTCCAGATGAGGACTTGGGACCAGAAACCGACTGGAGAGGAATCCCGAGGAGCACCTTACAACTGGCATGGAGACTGGCCTTTCCTGAGGCCACACGAGCGGGTCCCTGAGGTCCTCATCGTAACTCAAGAGGAACCTTCTGCAGCTCGAGAAAAACCAGGAGAGTCTCCCTCCAGGCGAGATGAGGCCCTTTTCTGCTGCGGCATCTCGAGGGAAATCACACCCTCCCTCTTAAACTTCGAATGGGTCCTTAAAACCCTTGCTGAAACTCAAGTAATTCCCCGACATACCTGTCTCCACTCAAGAGGAACACCGAGTGTCCCGCCACAACTCAAAAAGAGCTCCTTTTTCCCCTCCTCAGCTCGAGATGAGGGTTCCTTTATCTGCTTCGACGGGAAAAGATTCTCGGCATTCCCAGTGCATCTCACGAGGAGGCGCTCTCAACAGGAAAGTCGAGAGGAACTCCAGGGGTAGTGCCACAATTCTGAAAGAGCCCCAGATGTCTCAGTCCCCTCTAGATGAACCTGATTTCCCTGCACTGCCTCGACTGTAACCCTGAGTGACGACCCACACCACGGTGGCACTAGAGACAGCCCTGTGGCACCTAGACGGAAAGCCACAGATCCCTGTGTCAGCTCGACTGGAAGCCTGATGCTGCTGCTACAGCTCGGGAGGAAAGTGGGCGTGCATTTCTCCACTAGAGATGAGGCGTGACTCACGTGTGGAGACTCCAAAAGGACCCCAATTTCCATGTCAACAGTTGAGAGGAAACCTCAGGCTCTGGCCTTAGCTCCAGATGAGGACTTAGGACCCAGCACCGACTGGAGAGGAATCCTGAGAGACCTGTTTTAACTCACATGGAGACGGGCCTTTCCTGAGGCCACATGAGCGGGTCCCTGAGGTCCCTGTCGTAACTCGAGAGGAACCTGCCACCACTCGAGAAGAACCAGGAGATTCTCCCCTCCAGGCAAGATGAGGCCCTTTTCCGCTGTGACGTCTTGAGGGAAATCACACCTTACCTCTTGAACCTTTAAAGGGTCCTTCGCACCCTTGCTGCAACTCAAGAAGTTCCCCAACATACCCGTCTCCACTCGAGAGGAACACCGAGGCTCCCGCCACAACTCAAGAGGAGCCCCGTTTTCCCCTCCTCAGGTCGAGATGAGGATTACTTTCCCTGCTTCGTTGGGAAAGGATTCCCGGCTTTCCCTTAGCATCTCATGAGGAGGCACTCTCAAGAGGAAAGTGGAGAGAATCTCCTGGTGTCATGCCACCATTCCCAAAGACCCCCAAAAGTCTCAGTCCACTCCAGATGCACCTGATTTCCCTGCACTGCCTCGACTGTCACCCTGAGTATCGACTCACACCATGGTTGCACATGTGACAGCCCTGTGGCACCTCGAGGGAAAGCCACCGATCCATTAGTCATGTTATTGTTACTGTGGCAGCGTTATCAACTGACTCAACAAGTGCAAATTCCCAATAGTTTAAAAAATCATACTCTAGGTATTTGGAAAAGCTCAGATATTAGTTTATACTTAGGGAAACTTCATAATCAGATTCATACCTTGGAACACTCCCGATTAGAATTTACCACCTCAGGAGTGACCATTGACTTTTTCAACACCTTCTCTAACTTCATTTCTGGAAAAACTACTCTTTCTACTGTTTTTAGTTTGCTCTAAATCTTGCTCCTCATAATCATTCTTCCTGGTATTGTGAGGATTCTTTGGCAGTGCTTTCGGAATCTCGCAACTGAACTGCACCTGATTTTTTTTAAAACAGAAAATGGGGAGATGCAGGAAGCCAGCGTGAGGAATCCCACCTGTGACAAGGTCATGCGGAAGGAAGCCTGACAAAACGCAAGGACATGATCAGACTTCAGGGTTTCCCCCTGGAATTTCCTGAGCATGTACCCCAAAACCCAAAAATCTGCCAGCCTTTGGACTCTGCTTTTCCACTCTTCTGATATTCTCTGGAAAATGTCAAGTCAGGGCTTTAGTCTTCTGTATTTGAAAGGGGTGTTTCAGTTCAGCCCCTTCTGATAGCTCTCAAGCTTGCCCAGCAGGTTCCCCCAGACTTCTTACAGCTTGTGAATTGCTTACAGCCCCCCAACCACAAGAGGCACAAAGCTTAAAAACATCTTAAAGATGCCGAGCCTTCTCTAGAGAGTTAAAAATCATATTGGTGTCGGGTTTTCACTGTTGACTCAATGATTGCTGCCAGACTTCCATATTCTTTATCTTTTAGCCACCTGGGAAGATGTTAATCAATGTAATTGGGATGTAGAAAAAGATATATAGTAGTGTTGCTGTTAGCAACTCTAGACTTTTAAGTTAATTACTTTTCCTTTGTTATAAATCACTGTACTCCTTTTACTTGTTATAAATTGCTGTGTCTTTGCTATGTAAGAATGTAACTTTATTTATTGTTTTTCTGAGAGTGGCACCAGACTTTGGGAAGATCAACACAAGTAAGTCTTCTGGTTGACAAACCCTTATCAGAAAAAGGCTGTAAAATGTTAATTGGCCCTTTTGGACGGAAGATGATGTAAATTACCTAAGACTTGTGTATACCACTAGGTAGGCAGAGAGAAAAGCCTGGTTTTGATAAGAGTCTGGGCTGCTAACGCTGCATAACTTTGTGTTACCCATTGATCTCCATGTTTTATCAAAACTATAAAAGGCCTTCTGAACAATAAAGGATGGACCAGTTTCTCGGACTACTCTCTCGGGCTAGTTTCTTGGAAATCTGGCTCCCCCCATCTCTCTCTGTCTCCTTTTCTCCCTCTCCCTCTCTCTCCTCTTTACTCTAATTTCAGGCTGAATTCCCATCTGGAACAGAGTGGCTCACCACATCTACTTACTTGTCCTGGCTTCTAAGACCGCAAAAAAGGGAGTCCATGGTAGGGCACCCTTCGATATTCAAGTGAGTGCTGGTGGCCCAACGTAGATGGTGCAAATCTCTTATCCTGAGATTTATTGGTCTTTCCTGAAAGCCAAGATATCCAGGCTCTTTTCTCCACTTAATTTTCCTACTAAACTATTCCTTCTTAAACTAATCTTAATTAATAAATAAGTTTTTCCCTCACCTATCCATCTCCCCTCCAAATTACCCTGGATCCACTGGGGCTGGACCCTGGCATCCAGGGGTCATGTAACCAATCCCAAGGACCCTCAGATGTCTCACTCCACTCCAGATGAACCTGATTTCCCTGCACTGCCTTGACAGTCACCCCGAGTATCAACTCACACCATGATGGCACGTGTGACAGCCCTGTGGCAACTCGAGGGAAAGACAAAGACGCCTGTGTCAATTCGAGGAGAAGCCTGACACTGCTGCTACAGCATGGGAGGAAAGCAGAGGTGCATGACTCCACTCGAGATGAGGCCTGACTCCCCTGTGGAATTTCCAGATAAACCCCAAGATCCATATCGGCACTGCGGAAGAAACTTCAGGTTACGACCTCAGCTCCAGACGAGGACTTAAGACCCAGGACCAACTGGAGAGGAATCCCGAGTGTCCCCTCACAACTTGTCTGGAGACTGGCCTTTCCTGAGGCCACAAGAGCGGGTCCCTGAGGTACCCGTTGTAAGTCAAGATGAACCTGCTGCAACTCGAGAAAAATCAGGAGATTCTCCCCTCCAGGTGATATGAGGCCCTTTTCCACTGCGACATCTCGGGAGAAACTCACACCTTCCTCTTGAACCTCAAAAGGGTCCTTCACACCCTTGCTGCAACTCAAGAAGTTCCCCGACATACCCGTCTCCACTCGAGAGGAACACCAAGAGTTTGGCTACAACTCAAGAAGAGCCCCGTTTTCACCTCCTCAGCTCCAGATGAGGGTTTCTTTCCCTGCTTCTTTGGTGTAGAATTCCCGGCATTCCCGTCACATCTCACAAGGAGGCACTGTCAACAAGAAAGATGAGAGGAACTCCAGGGATCGTGTCACCATTCCCAAAGACTCCCAAAATGTCTCAGTCCACTCCAGATGAACCTGATTTCCCTGCAATGCCTCGACTGTCACCCCGAGTATTGACTTATACCATGGTGACACGTGAGACAGCCCTGTGGGAAAGCCTCGAGAGAAAGACACAGATCCCTGTGTCAACTCGATGGGAACCCTGACACTGCTGCTACAGCTTGGGAGGAAAGCGGATGTGCATGTCTCCACTCGAGACAAGGCATGACTCTCCTGTGGAGACTCCAGAGGAACCCCAAGATTCATGTCAGCACCGGAGAGGAAACTTCAGGTTCCGGCCTCAACTCCAGATGAGGACTTAGGACCCAGCACCCACTGGAGAGGAATCCTGAGAGGCCCCTGGCAACTTGCATGGAGACTGGCCTTTCCTGAGGCCACAAGAGCGGGTCCCTGAGGTCCCTGTCATAACTCAAAGGAGATCTGCAGCAACTCGAGAAAAACCAGGAGATTCTCCCCTCCTGGCAAGATGAGGCCCTTTTCCAGTGCTGCATCTCGAGGGAAAAAACACCTTCCCTCTTGAACCTTGAATGGTTCCTTCACACCCTTGCTGCAACTCAAGAAGTTCCCTGACATACCCGTCTCCACGTGAGAGGAACACCGATTGTCTCGCCTCAACTAAAGAGGAACCCCATTGTCCCCTCCTCAGCTCGAGATGAGGGTTAATTTCCCTGCTTCATCGGGAAAGGATTCCCGGCGTTCCAGTCACATCTCAAGAGGAGGCGCTCTCAACAGGAGAGTTGAGAGAAACTCCTGGGGTCGTGCCATCATTCCACATGGTGCCCAATTGTCTCAGTCCACACCAGATGAAGCTGATTTCCCTGCACTGCCTCGATTGTCAACCCGAGTATTGACTCACACCACAGTGGCACATGTCACAGACCTGAGGCACCTCGAGGAAACCCAGTGATCCCTGTGTCAACTCGATGGGAAGACTGACACTGCTGCTACAGTTCAGGAGGAAAGTGGATGCCGGGGACCAGCATGAGGAACTCCGCCAGTGGCAAAGGTCATGAGGAAGGAAGCTTGGCATATGCAAAGGCATGATCAAGCCTAAGGAAACCCCCTGTTCCCGAGCATCTAACTCCAAAACCAGAGTCTGTTTTATGCTCTAACCTACACCAGAGTACTTTATGGGGGGCTCTCCCCCATAACCATTTCTCTTGGAGAAGGAGTTAACTTGCAGCTCCAAGTTAATAAAAAATCCTGGACGTGACAAGAGTGTTTCAACTTACGAACTCTAAAGGTTATCTAGCCTGCCTGTATGGGTTCGTTCGGCCACATGTGATGGTTTACAGCCTCCCGACAGTGAGAGGCATGAAATGTTTTAGACTTACTAAAGGCAAATTGCTCCTCCCGTCCTCTGGCCCTGGCCTCAGGCGTGGGTGGCTCCTCCCAGCTGATGGTAATTAGAAGACGCTTACTCCTTGGAAGAAAAGTTATGTCCAACCTAGATAGCATTTTCAAAAGCAGAGACATTACTTTGCTGACTAAGGTCCGTTTAGTCAAGGCGATGGTTTTTCCTGTGGTCATGTATGGATGTGAGAGTTGGACTGTGAAGAAGGCTGATCACCGAAGAATTGATGTTTTTGAACTGTGGTGTTGGAGAAGACTCTTGAGAGTCCCTTGGACTGCAAGGAGATCCAACCAGTCCATTCTGAAGGAGATCAACCCTGGGATTTCTTTGGAAGGAATGATGCTAAAGCTGAAACTCCAGTACTTTGGCCACCTCATGCGAAGAGTTGACTCATTGGAAAAGACTGTGATGCTGGGAGGGATTGGGGGCAGGAGGAGAAGGGGACGACCGAGGACGAGATGGCTGGATGGCATCACTGACTGGATGGATGTGAGTCTGAGTGAACTCCGAGAGATGGTGATGAACAGGGAGGCCTGGCGTGCTGTGATTCATGGGGTTGCAAAGAGTCGGACATGACTGAGCGACTGAACTGAACTGAACTGAATGTACAACTTATCTTGCTCCAAACAGAGACATAGTTTTATGAGAAACTAGAACAGAGAATTACTGAAAGAAGTTAAATGAGTCTGGTCAGTTTGTCAAGTCAAATTACATAAACTGTGATGTAAAATATTACATCCTAGTTGCTTATCTAATTACGTAAAAAGGATAAATGGAGAGGGCTGGGAGGGTAGAGTGCCCTTCCCATTTTCCTTTATTCTACTTTAAATCCAATTCCTAACTCTTGAACACATGCTGATAACAATGGATTCTGTTGCATTGCTTAATCTGCTCTCTTAGCCCCTCTCTCTATATATCTACCTGTATGTGTATCTCTGTCCTTCTCTCCTCTCCGGCTATCAATCTCTCTCTCACTCCTTTTTCAAACATGATCTGCAATAGTCAAAATTAACTTGTCTAGTGATTCCTGGGCAGTCTATCGGATATGGGTTCCACTAAGGAAATCAAAGCACTGTTCATAGCAAACAACCTCTTCCAACAACACAAGAGAAAACTCTACACATGGACATCACCAGATGGTCAACACTGAAATCAGATTGATTACATAATTTGCAAACAAAGATGGAGAAGCTCTACATAGTCAGCAAAAACAAGACCGGGAGCTGACTCAGATCATGGCTCAGATCATGAACTCCTTATTGCCAAATTGAGACTTAAATTAAAGAAAGCAGGGAAAACCACTAGGCCATTCAGGTATTACCTAAATCACATCCCTTATGATTATACAGTAGAAGTAAGAAATAGATTTAAAGGACTAGAGCTGATAGACAGAGTGCCTGATGAACTATGGACGGAGGTTCATGACATCGTACAGGAAACAGGAAGCAAGACCATCCTCAAGAAAAAGAAATGCAAAAAAAGCAAAATGGCTGTCTGAGGAGGCCTTACAAATAGCTGTGAAAAGAAGAGAAGTGAAAAGCAAAGGAGAAAAGGAAAGATATACCCAATTGAATGCAGAGTCCTAAAGAATAGCAAGGAGAGATAAGAAAACCTTTCTCAGTAATCAATGCAAAGAAATAGAGGAAAACAATAGGATGAGAAAGACTAGAGATCTCTACAAGAAAATAAGAGATACCAAGGGAACATTTCATGCAAAGATGAGCTCAATAAAGGACAGAAATGGTACGGACCTGACAGAAGCAGAGATATAAAGAAGAGGTGGCAAGAATACACGGAAGAACTGTACAAAAAGATCTTCACGACCCAGATAATCATGATGGTGTGATTACTCACATAGAGCCAGATATCCTGGAATGTGAAGTCAAGTGGGCCTTTGGAAGCATCATTACGAACAAAGCTAGTGGAGGTGATGGAAATCCAGTTGAGCTGTTTCAAATCCTGAAAGATGATGCTGTGAAAGTGCTGCACTCAATATGCCAGCAAATTTGGAAACTCAGCAGTGGCCACAGGACTGGAAAAGATCAGTTTTCATTCCAATCCCAAGGAAAGGCAATGCCAAAGAATGCTCAAACTACCACACAATTGCACTCATCTCACGTGCTAGTAAAGTAATGCTCAAAATTCTCCAAGCCAGGCTTCAACAATACGTGAACTGTGAACTTCCAGATGTTCAAGCTGGATTTAGAAAAGGCAGAAGAACCAGAGATCAAACTGCCAACATCCATTGGGCTTCCCTGGTGGCTCAGAGGTTAAAGCGTCTGCCTGGAATGTAGGAGACCCGGGTTCGATCCCTGAGTTGGGAAGATCCCCTGGAGAAGGAAATGGCAACCCATTCCAGTGCTCTTGCCTGGAGAATCCCATGAAGGGAGGAGCCTGGTGGGCTACAATCCATGGGGTCGCAAAGAGTCGGACACGACTGAGCGACTTCACTCACTCACTCACTCACTCATTGGATCATCAAAAAATCAAGGGAGTTCTAGAAAAACATCTATTTCTGCTTTATTGACTATGCCAAAGCCTTTGATTGTGTGGATCACAATAAACTGTGGAAAATTCAAGGGATGGCAATACCAGACCAAATGACCTGCCTCTTGAGAAATGTGTATGCAGATCAGGAAGCTACAGTTAGAACTGGACATGGAACAACAGACTGATTTCAAATAGGAAAAGGAGTACTTCAAGGCTATATATTGTCACCCTGCTTACTTAACTTATATGCAGAGTACATCATGAGAAACACTGGGCTGGATGAAGCACAAGCTGGAATGAAGGTTGCTTTTGGAGAAATATCAGTAACCTCAGATCTGCAGATGACACCACGTTTACTGCAGAAAGAAAAGAAGAATTAAAGAGTGTCCCGATGAAAGTGAAAGAAGAGAGTGAAAAAGTTGGCTTAAGGCTCAACGTTCAGAAAACGAAGATCATGGCATCCAGTCCCATCACTTCATGGCAAATAGATGGGGAAACAGCGGAAACAGTGGCAACTTTATTTTTCTGGGCTCCAAAATCACTACAGATGGTGACTGCAGCCATGAAATTTAAAGACGCTTACTCCTTGCAAGGAAAGTTATGGCCCACCTAGACAGCATATTAAAAAGTAAAGACATTACTTTGCCAACAAAGGTCCATCTAGTCAAGGCTATGGTTTTTCCAGTAGTCATGTATGGATGTGAGAGTTGGACTATAAAGAAAACTGAGCGCCAAAAAATTGATGCTTTTGAACTATGGTGTTGGAGAAGACTTTTGAGAGTCCCTTGGACTGCACAGAGATCCAACTAGTCAATCCTAAAGGAAATCAGTCCTGAATATTCATTGGAAGGATGGATTTTGAAGCTGAAACTCCAGTACTTTGGCCACCTGATGTGAAGAACTGACTCATTTGAAAAGACCCTGATGCTGGAAAAGATTGAAGGTGGGAGGGGAAGGGGATAACAGAGGATGAGATGGTTGGATGGCATCATTGACTCAATGGACATGAGTATGAGTAAACTCCAGGAGTTGGTGATGGACAGGGAGGCCTGGCGTGCTGCAGTCCATGGGTTCACAAAGAGTTGGACATGATTGAGCAACTGAACTGAACTCAAGGAAATCAGCTATAAATCAGATTTGGAGAATGGGGGATTTAAAATGATCATGACTGGACTCCCCTGGTGGTCCAGTGGTTAAGAATCCACCTGTCAATGAAAGGTACATGGGTTTTATCCCTGGTTCAGGTAGATTCCATATGCCAAGGACCAACTAAGCTCATGCACCACAGCTACTGAGCCCGTGCTCTAGGGCCCACACACCGCAACTGCTGAAGCCCTTGAGCCTAGAGTCCATGCTTTGCACAAAGCCACCACAATGAGAAGCCTGCACACCACAATGAAGAGAAGCCCCCACTTGCTGCTAATATAAAAAGTCCACATGCAGCAACCATGGCCCAATGAAATCAAAAATAATATTAAAATTAAAAGATAAAATTTATTTTTAAAATGATCAAGACCATTAATTTTTAAGCAGTATAATTTTTCACTATCTTTCAAATATTCAGTGTAGTATATAAGTACATGAAGTGTGATCATAAAAATATCAGAATAATCTTTTTATCAAAAATATAAATCTTGTGCTCCAGAGTTTTTAGAGAGTGTCTCTTTCCAATCATATTGGGAGATTGCAGTTGTGCCACTGCTCCAGATATTTCTGAAATTCCTTCACAATTCTCTTTTGTGATCACAGCATATCAGTATCTTTATTTTGTACTGAATCAACAAACTTTGAGGGTATATATTAGTTTTGAAATGTGTTCTAAGTCATTTAGAGTTAAATTCAGTGATTAAAATTGGGTAAATATTATTTGAGGTCAAACTGAACTATGACAATAAATTTCTAGCCAGACTATGTTATTCATCTTTTATTCCTTTCAGAGTCTAATACTAGCATACTCTCAAGAAATGCTAGTCAGAATGAATAATAGATTTCATTGCATGGATCATAAACTAGTTCTGAAGAGCATTCTGAGAATTTTAGAATAATCACAGTCTCTTTTAGGTGTCTACTTTGAGTGAAATATTTCTGATATTATATGTATAAATTCCAGTGGTTTTAAAATCTCCTTACTTTATTGCCATATTCTTAATATGTATCAGTTGACTGGGTTTGGCCATTTGCAGCAAGTTGACTTATACAGTCATGTATGGATGTGAGAGTAGGACTATAAAGAAAGCTGAGCACCAAAGAATTGATGCTTTTGAACTGTGGTGTGGGAGAAGACTCTTGAGAAGTCCTTGGACTGCAAGGAGATCCAACCAATCCATTCTGAAGGACATCAGCCCTGGGATTTCTTTGGAAGGAATGATGCTAAAGCTGAAACTCCAGTACTTTGGCCCCTGATGTGAAGAACTGACTCATTGGAAAAGACCCTGATGCTGGGAAAGATTGAAGGTGGGAGGAGAAGGGGACGGCAGAGGATGAGATGATTGGATGGCATCACCGACTCGATGGACATGAGTTTGAGTAAGCTCTGGGAGTTGGTGATGGACAGGGAAGCCTGGCATACTGCAGTCCATGAGGGTCACAAAGAGTTGGACATGGCTGAGTGACTGAATTGATTGACTTATACAGTCTGACTTCTCTTCAGATATCCTGGCACTTCTGTTAATGATAAGCTATGATTTCCATTTTGATCAAGACTTCCCTGGTGGCTCAGACGGTAAAGCGTCTGTCTACAGTGTGGGAGACCTGGGTTCGATCCCTGGGTCAGGAATTTCCCTGGAGATGGAAATGGCAACCCACTCCAGTACTCTTGCCTAGAAAATCCCATGGACGGAGGAGCCTGGTGTCCATGGGGTCGCAAAGAGTCAGACACGACTGAGCGACTTCACTTCCTTTCTTTCTTTCTAAACTTTTTTTTGGTAAAGGACTAGATAGCAAATATTTTAGACCTTGAGCACCAAGCAGCAAAATTAAGGATCTTACTTAGCAGTGATGAAATTCAAAATATAATGATAATAATTGAATATAATTTTTTATAATATCAATCTACTAGTAACAAAAATGAAATTCTTATTTGGAGGGTAAGGAGCAGTGGCTGTGCTTTGCTGGAGCAGCCGTGAAGAGATATCGCACGCCCAAGGTAAGAGAAACCCAAGTAAGATGTTAGGTGTCGCAAGAGGGCATCAGAGGGCAGACACTGAAACCATACTCACAGAAAACTAGTCAATCTAATCACACTAGGACCACAGCCTTGTCTAACTCAATGAAACCAAGCCATGCCCACGGAGAGATCTGACAGAATGTGGTCCACTGGAGAAGGGAATGGCAAACCACTTCAGTATTCTTGCCTTGAGAACCCCATGAACAGTATGAAAAGGCACAATGATAGGATACTGAAAGAGGAACTCCCCAGGCCATTAGGTGCCCAATATTCTACTGGAGGTCAGTGGAGGAATAACTCCAGAAAGAATGAAGGGATGGAGCCAATGTATTCTTGCCTTGAGAACCCCATGAACAGTATGAAAAGGCACAATGATAGGATACTGAAAGAGGAACTCCCCAGGCCATTAGGTGCCCAATATTCTACTGGAGGTCAGTGGAGGAATAACTCCAGAAAGAATGAAGGGATGGAGCCAACGCAAAAACAATATCCAGTTGTGGATGTGACTAGTGATAGAAGCAAGGTCCAATGCTGTAAAGAGCAATACTGCATAGGAATCTGGAATGTTAGGGCCATGAATCAAGGCAAATTGGAAGTGGTCAAACAAGAGATGACAAGGGTGAACGTTGACATTCTAGGAATCAGCAAACTAAAATGGACTGGAATGGGTGAATTTAACTCAGATGACCATTATATCTACTACTGCAGGCAGGAATCCCTCAGAAGAAACGGAGTAGCCATCACGGTCAACAGAAGAGTCCGAAATGCAGTACTTGGATGCAATCTCAAAAACGACAGAATGATCTCTGTTCATCTCCAAGGCAAACCATTCAATATCACAGTTATCCAAGTCTATGCCCCAACCAGTAACGCTGAAGAAGTTGAAGTTGAACAGTTTTATGAAGACTTACAAGATCTTTTAGAACTAATACCCAAAAAAGATGTCCTTTTCATTATAGGGGACTGGAATGCTAAAGTAGGAAGTCAAGAAACACCAGGAGTAAAAGGGAAATTTGGCCTTGGAATGAGGAATGAAGCAGGGCAAAGACTAATAGAGTTTTGGCAAGAAAATGCACTGGTCATAGCAAACACCCTCTTCCAACAACACAAGAGAAGACTCTACACATGGACATTACAAGATGGTCAACACCGAAATCAGATTGATTATATTCTTTGCAGCCAAAGATGGAGAAGCTCTATACAGTCAACAAAAACAAGACCAGGAGCTGACTGTGGCTCAGTTCATGAATTCCTTATTACAAAATTCAGATTCAAACTGAAGAAAGTAGGGAAAACAGCTAGACCATCCAGTTCAGTTCAGTTCAGTCGCTCAGTCGTGTCTGACTCTTTGCGACCCCATGAATCGCAGCACACCAGGCCTCCCTGTCCATCACCAACTCCCAGAGTTCACTCAGATTCACATCCATAGAGTCAGTCATGCCATCCAGCCATCTCATCCTCGGTCGTCCCCTTCTGCTCCTGTCCTTATCCTTCCCAGTATCAGAGTCTTTTCCAATGAGTCAACTCTTCACATGAGGTGGCCAAAGTACTGGAGTTTCAGCTTTAGCATCACTCCTTCCAAAGAAATCCCAGGGCTGATCTCCTTCAGAATGGACTGGTTGGATCCCCTTGCAGTCCAAGGGACTGTCAAGAGTCTTCTCCAACACCACAGTTCAAAAGCATCAATTCTTCGGCACTCAGCCTTCTTCACAGTCCAACTCTCACATCCATACATGACCACAGGAAAAACCATAGCCTTGACTAGACGGACCTCAGTTGGNAGAATGGACTGGTTGGATCTCCTAGCAGTCCAAAGGACTCTCAAGAGTCTTCTCCAACACCACAGTTCAAAAGCATCAATTCTTCGGCGTTCAGCCTTCTTCACAGTCCAACTCTCACATCCATACATGACCACAGGAAAAACCATAGCCTTGACTAGACGGACCTCAGTTGGCAAAGTAATGTCTCTGCTTTTGAATATGCTATCTAGGTTGGTCATAACTTTTCTTCCAAGGAGTAAGCGTCTTTTAATTTCATGGCTGCAGTCACCATCTGCAGTGATTTTGGAGCCCAAAAAAATAAAGTCTGCCACTGTTTCCACCGTTTCCCCATCTATTTCCCATGAAGTGATGGGACCGGATGCCATGATCTTCGTTTTCTGAATGTTGAGCTTTAAGCCAACTTTTTCACTCTCCTCTTTCACTTTCATCAAGAGGCTTTTTAGTTCCTCTTCAGTTTCTGCCATGCCCTTTTCCAGTGGATCTTCCCAACCCAGGTATCAGACTGGGGTCTCCTGCATTGCAGGTGGATCCTTTACCAGCTGAGCCACCAGGGAAGCCCTAACTGCTGTGTAGGGCATCTTATTATTATTAAGCTCGAAGGACTCTCTTCTGCTATTTCTCACCAAGTCATTCTGAAAAGGTGTGAGAATCAGCTATATAAAGTGCTCCCTTCAGATGCTTTCTGTCAGTCTGGCTGAAAAAGTCATAAAAAAGCGGCCACCAGTGTGGGATAGGAGGGCCTTCCCCCACGGGCTCAGGGGAGGTGCTCCTGGGAACAGGGGAGCCAGAGGCCAGGAAGCACCTTGTCCTTTTCTTCCTCTTCTTTGTCTCTTTTTCTTTGAAAGAAGGGAAGTGACAGCAGTTGAGTGAAACGCTGTAGGCCTGAGTGGGCGACTGGGTCCTCAGAACTTCCTGAGCTGTTCCAAAGTCAGAGTCACGGTGTTGCGTCCTGTGCTGAAGTGTTTCAAGCAGCGTGGGTCTCTGAGGGAAAGCGGACAGGGAGAGTAAACAATTACCGGGGAAGAAGAAGCTTCCACCAGGTACAAGGAATAGATTCAGTTTCTGGAATCATCAGCTCCCACTTTAAAGTGAGGAGAAGAACACTGCCCGTGATAAAACACAATAAAACACGCTGAAAGGCAGGCTCAGGGAGTCAGGGGAAGTCTACCTTTCTGATACACAAATCTGACTCTGTAACTGGGTGGTTAACATGCCTGTAACATGGCTGTACTTGCCCGCATGCCTGATGTTGGCGTAAAAGTCTCCAGCCAAGTGCTCCATCATCGCTGCCCCGTTTATCCCTGCAGACCAACGGGAGCCAGGGTCACGGGGGGCGAAATGAAGCCTGAACTCACCGAAGCCCACTTCTCATTAGCAGCCGGGGGAGGCCTTCTTCCTGCGTGAGTCTCACAAGAGGAGGAACGGTTGAAATGATCTATCCTCTTTATATTCTGATTTGTCTCAGTTTCAAGCCAGAACCCCTCCTCCAGACACCACCCTTGAAAAACCAAAGTGAAGGAGAAGCAAGGAGAGATGCCGAGGTTGGACTGTAGCATTTTTTTTAAGGTTCTAACAAGGGAATGGTCCCACCATTTGCAATCAGATAAGGGGCATTATCTCGATAATAAAAGGCAATTGAGAATCTAAATGAAAAATCTAATGCTTTTCATGCTGATTTATTTTAGATTAGAAAAAGTTAAACCAGATGTAAACATGAAGAGATGAAGCATGAAGAGGGAATCGTGGCAGAGTGATAAATCTCAGTTTTGAGTTATTATAGGTGCAGGGTTACATTAACCAGAAGACACACCGTTGATCCATACACTGCTCCGACATTAATTATTGTTGCAGAAGAGAGTTCAGAAGATTGAATACAGACATGCAGCACTGGCGAAGATCAATCGTGTCTAAATTAGCCATGAAGAGGGCACGCTAGACCCCAAAGAGGTTGCATCAGCCCAGTGGCGGTCCAACCTGGATCCATCCATGCCTCGTGCTTGCTATCTGCCCTTCAGTGGGCCTTCCCACACCCTCCGGAAAAGGCACTGGGATGCTGAGAAGAAACGGTCCTCTTTTTTGCTTTTCTGTTGGTAGACTCCAACCAATGTCTACCTTTATCCTAAAAAAGAAAATGGGATAAAGGTATCCTATCCATTCTAAAGGAGATCAGCCCTGGGATTTCTTTGGAAGGAATGATGCTAAAGCTGAAACTCCAGTACTCTGGCCACCTCATGCGAAGAGTTGACTCATTGGAAAAGACTGATGCTGGGAGGGATTGGGGGCAGGAGGAGGAGGGGACGACAGAGGATGAGATGGCTGGATGGCATCACTGAGTCGATGGACATGAGTCTGAGTGAACTCCGGGATTGGTGATGGACAGGGAGGCCTGGCGTGCTGCGATTCATGGGGTCGCAAAGAGTCGGACACGACTGAGTGACTGAACTGAACTAAACTGAACCCACTCCAGTATTCTTGCCTGGAGAATCCTCTTGGACAGAGGAGCCTGGTGGGCTACAGTCCATGCGGTCGCAAAGAGTTGGACACGACTGAGGGACTAAGCACAGCACTGCAGTTACCCCGTGCCAAGCACTGTGCTAGATGCTTCCCAGGCATTTTGAGTCTCCATGGCAACGCAGGAAGGAAGGTATCACTGTACTTCCAATTGAATATGACGTTTAACATTACTGTTAATAACAATATCAATAAAATAATACAATAGACCCACAACCACAGGAAGTAGACTTATGGCTACCAAAAAGGTGGGGAGGGATAAATTAGGACTTTGGGTCATAGTAACATATACACACTGCCATATGTAAAATAGATGACCAATAAGGATCTACTACATAGCAGGGAACTTTACTCAGCATTTTGTAATAACCTATAGGGAAAAGAATCTGAAAAAGAATATATATATATATGTATACAGATATATATCTCTCTCACTGTGCTGTACCTCTGAAACTAAGACAATATTGCAAATCAACTATGCTTCAATTTTTAAGTTAATAAATAAAAATTCTCTTAAAAAACTATAATATGATAAACAACAAAGCATTACTGAGCTCTCATGTTGAGCGAAGCCCTGCCTCAAATTTCCATCCACCACTTTCTCCAGTCCCCACAAATGCCCCAGATTTCTTAACTCCAGCCTGTATAGGAATCAGCTGATGCTGAGAAAGCTAAGAGTTCACGAATAGTCCAAATTAATAAGGGGCAAGGGAAGGATTAAAATCCAAGTTTATATGAGTCAGGGCCCAAGCCCTCACCCCTCTGATGTCTCAACAGAACATCATTTATTTCATTAAGATGCCGAAGTTCTAACAGAAACTAATGACAGACACAAATAATCACATACTGTGTGATTTCAGCTACAGAAGATGCTGACCAGGGAAAAATAAAGTGGCAGAAAGCAGACCCATGGTTGCTAGGGCTGAGCTGGGGGGAGGACGTGGAGTGCAAAGGGCACAAGGAACTTTCTGGGTCAGTGGAAATGCCCTACATCATGATTTGGAACTGGGTATATAACTGCACACATTTGTCAAAACAAAATGAAGTGCACGGTTATACAGTTATGAATATTAATGAATGTAAATTATGCCTTAATAAGGATGACTTTTTAAAACATACCATGAATAAGCTCCAATTTATCTTAGAGTTTCAGTCCAACATAGAGTTAGAGAGAAATGATGGGACTTTGACCTCAGGCATCTCACCACCCAGTTAAAGAGAACTGTCTTGGGCATCTGTAAGCACAAGTTAGGGCAGGACCGCCAACCATGGCTCTGGGCCCTCACCTTGACGGCCACGTGCTGGTTTAGTGTTGCCATCTTGGATTATTTCTTAATTGTTATATAATCTACACAATACTTTGGCCACCTGATGAGAAGAGCCGACTCACTGGAAAAGACCCTGATGCTGAGAAAGACTGAGGGCAGGAGGAGAAGGAGGCAACAGAGGCTGAGATGCTTGGATGGCATCACTGGCTCAGAGGATGTGAGTCTGAGCAAGCTCTAGGAGACAGTGGAGGACAGGGAAGCCTGGTGTGCGGCAGCCCATGAGGGTGTAAAGAGTTGGACACGACTAAGCAAATGAACAACAACAACAGACACAGCATGAAATCTGCCACTGGAAGCGTCCAAGCCCATGAGATTAAGTACGTTCACCATGCGCAACCACATCCTCTGTCTCCAGAGCTTTTACGTCTTCACAGACTGAAACTCTGGCCCCATTAAACAATGGTTTTCCATCCCCAGCTCCCAGCAGTCCCTGGCAGCCACCAATCTGCCTTCTGTCTCTGTGAATTTAACTGCTCCAGGGGCCTCAGGCAAGTGAAGTCAAGCAGCGTCATGCCCCCCTGTGCCTGGCTTGTCTCATTCAGAACGAGGTCCCTGGGCTCAGCCAGGCAGGTGGGCTGCTTTCACCCTGCCACGGGGTCTTCGGACGCACACGGCTTTTTGTGTCGATGCTGCCCGCTTTTCCTTTCGTGGCCTGTGCTTTGGGTATCTCCATCTGTGCTTTAGATGCCTTCGTCTGTGCACTTGTGCTTTGTGTACACACCTCATGGACAGTAGATCGTGCATGTGTGCGTGTGTGTTGATTTCCTCGCTGTTCCACTCACAGAAGGTGTTCAGGGGCGCCTTGGTCTCAGAATTCGGGTGAACCTACAGTGCAGGAGTTTGACAAGACTCAGAGGGAATACAAGGCAAGCAAATTAGCCTAAGACCAAGCAAGCCGAGGGCTGGCAGCCCCTGCTGGAACCAGACTTCCTCCTAAAGCAGGAAGACAGCTATGGGTTTCTGGAAAATACAAACGACCGAGCAATTCTATTGAGACCGGCTGGGACCCGGGACCCTTTGCTGCAGTGCTTGGACCTGGACAAACGTCTCCTCAAACAACCAACTGCAAAGAAACTATAAGGGACTAAAGTAGCTGTACTGGGGCAAATCATGGACAGTAAGATACAAAAAGACCAACAATCCAGTTGCCACTTCTGAAGTAGTAGCAGCATTAGTCGCTCAGTCGTGTCTGACTCTGTGACCCTGTGGACTGCAGCCCACCAGGCTCCTCTGTCCATGGAATTCTCCAGGCAAGAATACTGGAGTGGGCTGCCAATCCTTCTCCAGGGGATCTTCCCGACCCAGGGACTGAACCCATATCTCCTGCATTGCAGGCAGGTTCTTCACTGCCTGAGCCACCAGGGAAGTCCTTCTGAAGAGCTAGGGGCAAAAGCAGAGTACCGTGCAGGCCAGCCACACCGGACGCCACCAGAGGCATGGGCAAAGCTCCTGAGGCACCCCTCCAGCCTGACCCACGGACACACCATCACCCTCACGCCACACAAGCAGTCAGCTCACACAGCCCCTCGGGGACTGAGCAAGGGGCCCTTACACCTGCTCCCATTTGCCGCTGCTGCGGCAGGGGCCCAATAAAGCCGTGCTTGAACCTCTTGTCTGGCCTCTTACCAATTTCTTTTTTTTGAACTTTTTATTTTGTATTGGGAGTACAGTAATTATCAAACACGTGATAGTTCAGGTGGACAAAGAAGGGATTCAGCCATATATATACATGCATCCACTCTCCCGCACACTCCCCTCCCATCCAGGCTGCCACATACCGTTGAGCAGAGTTCCACGTGCTATACAGTAAGTCCTTGTTGGTGATCCATCTTAAATACAGCGGTGTGTACATGTCCACCCCAAACTCCTAACTATCCCTTCCCCCCACCCTTAAACTAAACTGGTAACACTCTCATATCTGTTCCTACTTCCATTACAGCCCTTCCTAGCCATATACTTATGCTGAAAAGGATGGCCTAGAAGGAAAGGAAGAGATGGGCAGCCACAGTCCCCTTTCCTTTGCGTCCTTCCTTGCTCATCAGTAAAGTGAAATAGAGAGTGTTGGTAAAATATGATTATACCAAGGGATGAAATTAAAATCTGAATTGGTTTCTGCAGAGTTTCCATTGTTCTAGTAAGAATACATATATACATGGATGAGATTAAAAAATAAAAATGGTATCATTTCAGTAATTTCACAGATGAGTTCAATGCTTTTGTATTTGTGTATATTTGTGTTAAAACTGGCATCACATAATACAAAGACGAACAGTAAAATTTATGGTAATAATTTAAAATTTTAATTGTTTTTACTTGGACTAACATTCAATAGCAAATAAAAACCATTGTAACAAATCAAGAAAAAGACCATGGAAGAAAGGAAAGAGACATATTTTAGAAACTTAAATGACTATTTTCCCCAGATTGTTTAACATGGGGTCCACACTTTCATTTTGTACAGGTCCCCACAAATGACACAACCAGACCTGAATGAGGGGCCATTTATTGTGGAAGTATTGCATAGAATTAGAAAACAATTGCTTCTTGGAAGGAAAGCTATGATAGACCGAGACAGTGTATTAAAAAGCAAAGACATCACTTTGCTGACAACGGTCCATACAGTCAAGGCGATGGTCTTTCCAGCCATCACGTGCAGATGTGAGAGCTGGACCATAAAGAAGGCAGAGCGCTAAAGAATTGAAGCTTCTGAACTGCGGTGCTGGAGAAGCCTCTTGAGAGTCCCTTGGACTGCAAGGAGACCCAGCCAGTCCATCCTAAAGAAAATCAGTCCTGACTATTCATTGGAAGGACTGGTGCTGAAGCTGAAACTCCAATACTTTGGCCACCTGATGTGAAGAACTGACTCATTTGAAAAGACCCTGATTGTGGGAAAGATTGAAGGCAGGAGGAGAAGGGGATGAGAGGATGAGATGGTTGGATGGCATCACTGACTGGATGGACAAGAGTTTGAGCAAGCTCCCGGAGATGGTGAGGGACAGGGAGGCCTGCTGTGTCATAGTCCACAGGGTCGCAAAGAGTCAGACACGACTTGGCAACTGAACAACATTGCATGTGAAGTCTTCAGATTTCTGTTCCCTGTGACTGAGGGCTGGCACAGTGGGACGCACAGATGGGGATCATAGCTAAGCTTCCTTCCTGGGTATTACATCAGCAGTGAGGAGCAAACTATGACTCTGAGCCCACACATCTCCTGTGCACCCTGGGCCCCTCTTCATGTCCATTAACTGACACACGATCCCTTTCACACACCTAAACCACCACTGCTGAACAGGCTTCCTCTGAAACTACAGAGTGTCACAAAGCAGCTACACTGGAGAAGGCAGTGCTGTCCAGAACTCATTAGCCAGGAGCCGAGCGCATCTGCGGTAAAATCCTGAGTTTCATGAACTTTCTGTCAATGGAGGGCTGGATCACAGGCTCTGAGCCCTCCGCAGAGTAGGGCCCACCCCCTTGCCCCTGGTTGCAGTGGCTTTCTGGGAGGAGGCTTCTTGTCCTCAGTACAGAATGGCAAGCAATTTGTTGTCTGCTTTAAGAAAATCATGCCCTCATTTTTGTCTTCAGCCCTGTTTGTTTCTCTGATACATTATTATTCCTAAATTCTGGATACTTTCCAAGACACTTCTTTTTGGAGCTGTCTCCAAGTCTTCTCTGGAAGAAGAAGGGATATAAATTAGACTCACAGAGAGGAAATTAAATGATTCCTCTGCTAGGAATTCGATTAATGGAAAGGGGAGTAGGACTGGCCTCTGTTCTGGAGCGCCATTTTGGCAAACTAGAGCTGATGCCTGTCTATCTATCTGTCTGTTGATCAGTAAAAAATGAGTGACTCTGGAAGGGAGGCTAACATACATATCAAATCAGAGGACGCTGTGTTCCATGCCTGAAGCCATCAATCATCATTCACTCTGGCCTCAGGTTTTCAGCTAAAATATCTCACAGAGAGGAAATTAAATAATTCCTCTACTAGGAATTTGATTAATGGAAAGGGGAGTAGGACTGGCCTCTGTTCTGGAGCGCCATTTTGGCAAACTAGAGCTGATGCCTGTCTGTCTGTCTGTCTGTTGATCAGTAAAACATGAGTGACTCTGGAAGGGAGGCTAACATACATGTCAAATCAGAGGACGCTGTGTTCCATGCCTGAAGCCATCAATCATCATTCACTCTGGCCTCAGGTTTTCAGCTAAAATACACTTGGTGCACTTTTGTTCATTCATTCACTCACTCACACACAGACTCCACAATGTTTCTTGAAGGCTGACCTGTTGCTAGGGGCACAGTCATGAGCTAGAACACATTAGGGACTCCTTTCCTTATGACGCTCCTAATAGAGGTTCTTTGGAAGGAATGATGCTAAAGCTGAAACGCCAGTACTTTGGCCACCTCATGCGAAGAGTTGACTCATTGGAAAAGACTCTGATGCTGGGAAGGATTGGGGGCAGGAGAAGGGGATGACAGAGGATGAGATGGCTGGATGGCATCATGGACTCAATGGACGTGAGTCTGAGTGAACTCCGGGAGATGGTGATGGACAGGGAGGCCTGGCGTGCTGCAATTCATGGGGTCACAAAGAGTCGGACACGACTGAGCGGCTGAACTGAACCGAAGTGAATAGAGGTTCACACCTGTGTTTCTTCAAATCCAGGGCTCCTATGATTTCCCTCTTTGCACAGATACAAAGGTTTTATATACAGTACAGTAAGCAGAATATTCACATACCCCAAAAGTTCTCTTTCTTTTGAGTGTGAACAGAACCTGTAAACACGATGGGCTATCATTGCTACAACTAAATTACGTTATATCGCAAAAATTTCTTGCAGATGCTGTTGAGGTTGTTAATCTGTTGCTGTGAAGCTAATCCAAGGGAGATCGTATTAGGTAGACCTGACCTAATCAGATGTGCCCTTAAATGAAGTCAGAGGGATTCAAAGCAGCGAGACTGTCCTCTGACCTTGAGGAAGCAAACAAACATGCTGTGAACTGCCTATGGCCTGTCTCTTATACACATCTAGATGTGTATAAGAGACAGGGACACGACTGAGTGACTGAACTGAACTAAACTGAACCCACTCCAGTATTCTTGCCTGGAGAATCCTCTTGGACAGAGGAGCCTGGTGGGCTACAGTCCATGCGGTCGCAAAGAGTTGGACACGACTGAGGGACTAAGCACAGCACTGCAGTTACCCCGTGCCAAGCACTGTGCTAGATGCTTCCCAGGCATTTTGAGTCTCCATGGCAATGCAGGAAGGAAGGTATCACTGTACTTCCAATTGAATATGACGTTTAACATTACTGTTAATAACAATATCAATAAAATAATACAATAGACCCACAACCACAGGAAGTAGACTTATGGCTACCAAAAAGGTGGGGAGGGATAAATTAGGACTTTGGGTCATAGTAACATATACACACTGCCATATGTAAAATAGATGACCAATAAGGATCTACTACATAGCAGGGAACTCCTTACCTGCCTCCTGAGAAATCTGTATGGAGGTCAAGAAGTAACAGTTAGAACTGGACATGGAACAACAGACTGGTTCTAAATTGGGAAAGGAGTACGTCAAAGCTGTATATTGTTACCCAGCTTATTTAACTTATATGCAGAGTACATCATGTGAAATGCTGGGCTGGATGAAACACAAGCTGGAATCAAGACTGCCAGGAGAAATATCAATAACCCTATGCAGATGACATCACCCTTATGGGAGAAAGCAAAGAGAAACTAAAGGGCCTCTTGATGAAGGCAAAAGAGCAGAGTGAAAAAGCTGGCTTAAAACTTAACATTCAAAAAATAAAGATCATGGGGAAACAATGGAAACAGTTACAGATTTTATTTTCTTGGGTTTCAAAATCACTGCAGATGGTGTCTGCAGCCATGAAATTAAAAGATGCTCCTTGGAAGAAAAGCAATGACAAAGCTAGACAGCATATTTAAAAACATAGACAATATTTTGTTGACTAAGGTCTGTCTAGTCAAATGGTTTTTCCAGTAGTCACGTATGGATGTGAGAGTTTGACCATAAAGAAGGCTGAGCACCAAAGAATTGATGCTTTTGAATTGTGGTGCTGGAAAGACTCTTGAGAGTCCCTTGGGTATCAAGGAGATCAAACCAGTCAATCCTAAAGGAAATCAATCCTGAATATCCACTGGAAGGACTGATGCTGAAGCTGAAATTCCAATACTTTGGCCACCTGATGTGAAGAACTGACTCCTTAGAAAAGACCCTCATGCTGGGAAAGATTGAAGGTGGGAGGAGAAGGGAATGACAGAGGATGAGATGGTTGGATGACATCACCAACTCGATGGACAGGAGTTTGAGTAAGCTCCAGGAGTTGGTGTTGGACAGGGAAGTCTAATATGCAGCAGTCCATGGGGTTGCAAAGAATTGGACCCAACTGTGTGACTGAACAGAACTGAATAGCCGATCAGAGCTGAAACTATGAATGATCCTACATGAAATTGCTATTATCTCATAAGTAAATAAACAATTTCCCCAGTTAACTTATATAGAGCACAAGGAAACAAAGAAACAACTTCTTTGGACTGGAGAACGCTGACTGATAATGCCTGTGGACCACCACGGCAGAAACACTGAAATAGCTACTATTTCACATGACATGGGCCAATCTTGCTGATCTAGCCTCTGCCAAGTATGCTGCTGCTGCGGCTGCATCGCTTCAGTCGTGTCCGACTCTGTGCGACCCCATAGACGGCAGCCCACCAGGCTCCCCCGTCCCTGGAATTCTCCAGGCAAGAGCACTGGAGTGGGCTGCCAAGTATACCTGGCCTATATATTATAAGATACACATGACGAGCAAAATAAAAAATTCCACTACATTATGAAAATTTTTAGCCATTATTTCTTCAAAACTTTTCCATACCCTCACCCCATACCTATTCTTTCTAAGATTCTAATTATATGGGTCTTGGATGTTTTTATATCAATCCGTCTTTTTTCTCCTTTGTGTTCAATCAGAAATTTCACTGATCTTTTCTTCTATAGCATCCAATTTCCTGTTACTACCTCTTAGTAAAACTTCCATTTCAGATAGTATTAAAGAATCACTTTATTTTCTTCTCTATAAGTTCTATTTGGTTTATTTTTATGTCAACTATTTCTCTTCCCATTTATTGTAATATCTTCCCTTAAATCCTTGAATTTAAAGGGATAGTAATATATTTATAGTATTTACAAGAGCTTCTTAAAAAGTCCTCACTTGCTATTCCATCATCTCTCTATCCGTTTAGGGATCTGCTTCTATTAATCATAATTTCCCCTGGTTAAATCATACTTTCCTGCTGCTTTGAATACATAGAAAGCTTTATCTGGATGCCAGATATTTTTAATTTTGTATTATGACTTGGTGGATTTTGTTGTAATCTTTAAAGAGTGTTGAACTTTGTTCTGGCAGGCAGTTAAACAACTTGTGAAACAGCTGGCTTCTTTGAAGACTGTTTTAAGTTGTTGCAGGATGGACCTGGAAGGGGGCCTCCCAGGTGGCGCCAGTGGTAAAGGAACCTGCCGGCCAAGGCAGGGGACGTAAGAGACGCGGGCTCCATCCCTGGGTCAGAAAGACCCCCTGGAGGAGGGCATGGCAACCCGCTCCAGCAGTCTTGCCTGGAGAATTCCATGGACAGAGGAGCCCGAAGGGCTGCAGTCCCTGGGGCCGCAAAGAGCTGGACACGACTGAAGTGACGGAGTACACAGGGACCTAGAAGTGGCCTCTCCTCTGGGGCTGACTCAGCAGACTTTCAAGGCAGGGCCCTTACTGGAGCTCCACTGAGCGTGCCGTCCGTTCAAGGAGGTCTCTGCATTCTGGATGGTTGGGAACATCCGTGACCCGTGGCCCTGAGTGAGCTCTGAGCACTGCTCATCTTAGCATCCCAGGAGCTTTTCTTCCCTTGCCAGCTGATCTTTGGTCTTGTGGAATTTCACAGCACAGATTGGTCCTCAGCCACAAACTCAAGGGAACCCGAAGGAAATTCCAGGAGCTCTTTCTCCGCCTGGCTCCCCTCTTTCAGCAATTCCTGCAAATTCTTGCTGCAATTCTACAGATGACCGGGTTTTGTTTAGGTTCTGCCTGCGTGTGCCACCGCCTAGAAATTGCCATCCCATCTGCCTGAAGTGTCTTCCTTTTCTCCATTCTTACCCCAGATTCTCCTGCTCCCTTTGGGTCACGGGAAACTCACATTCTTCTGTGAAGAACGTGCCCAAAGCTCTCTTTCCCAGTGCGGTCTCGCAGAGTTCTCTGGTCTACGGGTCCGTGTAGACCCTGACTTGGCACCGACGGGCTGCCTCCCTGAGCAGAGGACGAGCAGGGACAGCAGCGCTGCCTTCTGGACCCCCGTGTCCCCAGCACCAAGCGCGGCTCCTGGCACACACCAGGCCCCTGATATACTTTTTAAAGCAATCCAGCCTAGTATCTCCCCTTTAGTCCATCTGCTCCCCTAGAGAAGGAAGAGGACCTGGGACAAAAAAACAGAGGGCACTATGAGCCCACATGGGACTCACAAACTGCAAGGAGGTGCTTGGCGGAAAAGCCGCAGGAAGAAGAGCTGCCCAAAGCAGGAGGAGAGCTGGGGCCCTATAACACTCCTCCCACCCGATTCGGGCAGAGCCCACTTTCTCCAGGGCCCATTCTGACGTCCCGGGGGGGTCCCCAACTATTGCTATCCTGACAAAGACTGCTTCCCGCTCCTCTGCCCCAACACCAAGCCAGAAGCACAGCGGCAGAGCTGACGTAGCTAAAGCTTCCTTCGGCCGCTCCTAACAGGGTCTCTGGGCCTCATTTCCTGGGTCTCGCAGAATTTTCTCTTTGGAAAAACAGGGCTCGTATGCCTCGCACAGCTGTGGTGGGGATCAATGGGGCAATTCAGAAACCAACCAACACAGTCCCCTTTGTTCCAGCCCCATCTCAGCTCTCCTTGCACGGAGTGGTGCAGACACTCTGCCCTCTGATCGTTTCGCCCCCATCCCTCTCCGCCTTCACATCAGGCAGTTCACACGGCCTTCTTTGTCACTTTCTCCTTGGCTCATGTGATTGGAAAATATCAGTCTGAAACTTCCAGACCAAGGCTTTGGACCTGTATCCTAATCACCTGGTTTTCAAGTTTAAAAAAAGTGATTTTTGTACTCCGCCATAAAAAAGATTTTAAAAGCCATTAAAAAAAAAGATGCAGCAACATGGATAGACCTAGAGGCTGTCATACGAAGCGATGTAAGTCAGAGAGAGAAAGGCAGACACCATATGATTTCGCTTATATGCAGAATCTAAAAAAAAATTATATAAATGAACTTATTTACAAAACAGAGACAGACTTACAGCCTCAGAAAATGAACTTATGGTTACCAAAGGGGAAGGGGAGGGATAAACTAGGAGACTGGGATTAATATTGTATGTCAAGTAGATAAACAACAAGGACCTTCTGTATAGGATAGGAACAATAGTCAATATTTTGTAATAAGGGAAAGGAATCTGCAAAAGTATATATATATGTGTGTGTGTGTGTGTGTGTGTGTGTGTGTCACTTTGCTGTACACCTGAAACTAATGCAACAGTGTAAATCAGCTCCAGTTCAATTAAAAACGAGACTATGTCACTCCTCTGTTTGAAATTCAATGATTTCCCAATGCACTTAAAATCTAAAAGCTTCAAAATGAAAAAAAAGAACCAGAGGTTTCTGGACTCTCCCCTTTCCCAGAGCCTAGGGGTCTATATTCTTGGAAAGGTCTCCCAGGGCTTCTGAAGGACTCTACAGCATGAGGGCCATTCAGCCCTTTATGAAGTGACAAACCCCATTCGGGGCAGAGGTCTTCTAAGGGAGGGGGCATCTTTCATGAGAGATGCCCTGCTATACTTCTTGATCTAACCCTGGCTGTACCAGGCAGGAATCAGATGTGTGTGAACTCACCTGCTCTATCATCTCTTGTCAAAAATGGAACTTACAGGTGGCCACAGGACTGGGTGAGATCTGAGCAGAAATTGCTCATTCAGTTCAATTAAAAACGAGACTATGTCACTCCTCTGTTTGAAATTCAATGATTTCCCAATGCACTTAAAATCTAACAGCTTCAAAATGAAAAAAAAGAACCAGAGGTTTCTGGACTCTCCCCTTCCCCAGAGCCTAGGGGTCTATATTCTTGGAAAGGTCTCCCAGGGCTTCTGAAGGACTCTACAGCATGAGGGCCATTCAGCCCTTTATGAAGTGACAAACCCCATTCGGGGCAGAGGTCTTCTAAGGGAGGGGGCATCTTTCATGAGAGATGCCCTGCTATACTTCTTGATCTAACTCTGGCTGTACCAGGCAGGAATCAGATGTGTGTGAACTCACCTGCTCTATCATCTCTTGTCAAAAATGGAACTTACAGGTGGCCACAGGACTGGGTGAGATCTGAGCAGAAATTGCTCATTCAGCTCAAGGACAAGGTGGTGACTAATCCCTGAGTTGTCTGGGGATGGAGATTGCTGAGCCAAGGGCACAGAAAGTCACCGGCCCCTGCCACTCTGCACTTTGAGGGTGGGGAAGGAGAGCGGGGATGTTCACCCAATTTAAACAGGATTTCCGGCAAGGGGCGGCATCCTCAAAGCACTGGTCACAATTAGCCCTGGCCCCAGGGGCCACGTCTTCATGCCATGGCTCTGCTTCAAAGTTGGGGATGACAGAAAAAGACACACCAGAGCATGAACTCCAGTGGCGACTCACCTCACGGAACGCTGCCTCTGTGCCATGCCCGAAGCTCGGCTTTCTTACAGATTATCTCCCTTAATCCTCCCAGCAGCCCTCTATGTCAGATGTCACCATGGTTCTCATGAACACAGATAAGGAAACTAAAACTCAAAAGAGATCAAGGAACTTGCCAAGGTCACTGAGCTAACAAGACCCCAGGAAGACTCCACCCAGCGCCTCCACTCCTAGTCACTCATCCCACCTTTGACCTACATCTCCTCTGCCTTGGCTTGGCTGAAATGCAGCCATGGTCCTCCTACCCGCACCCAGCTTCCTGATCAGTTCATTTCAGTCGCTCAGTCATGTCAGACTCTGAGACCCCATGGACAGCAACATGCCAGGCCTCCCTGTCCATCACCAACTCCTGGAGTTTACTCAAACTCATGTCCATTGAGTCAGTGACGCCATCAAACCATCTCATCCTCTGTCGTCCCCTTCTCCTCCTGCCTCAGGGAGGCGGGGGAAGACAGTGATCGGGGGAAGCACTGATTCCCAAGGCTGGTCACTCCATCTTTTGCCTCTTGGATTTCCTCCTGCATCTGGACAGAGGCTACCACCCATTGTCAATGGATGAGTGGCTGAAGCTTCTAGGAAATTCTAGAAGGATCACCAACTACACTCTCAGGTCTTGGGCACGAGGCACAGGATTCTGACCTGTTCACTGGGTGGCAAAGTGAATTGAAATACTTATTGTCCTTTGCAAAATGTCCTTTTCTGAGTCCTGACTCTGGAGGGCTCAGCACCTTTGCTGCAGGCAGAACCACCAACACATCCCAGGAAAGCATCACTCGGAGGCCAAGACTTCAGGAAGAAAAGTGAGACTCAGAAGCCTCTGATCTGGGGAAGTCTCTTCAGCTTGGTTGGAAAACAGGTACATTGTTCTGTACCTTGTGGCTACTATGAGCAGAAAGGGAATGTTTGTTTCACCTTCTCTTAGGTCTCAATGACTTCTTTATTCCCTGAATAAAGTTCTCTGGAAGCTCTGAAAACTCATATTACGTAAGGGCTCCTTTCAACAACTGGAAAATTTTCATCAAAGCCCAGAGTGGTGCTTCTCAATTTCGTGTGTGTGTGTGTGTGTGTGTGTGCATGCTCAGTCATGTCCAACTCTCTTGTGACCCCATGAACTGTAGCTCGCCCGGCTCCTCCATCCATGGCATTTTCCAGACAAGAATACTGGAGTGGGTTGCCATTTCCTTCTCCAGAGGATCTTCCCAACCCAGGGACTGAGCCCACATCTCCTGTACCTCCTGCACTGGCAGGCAATTTTTTACCACTGGGAAGACTCAGGGACATCACAACCACATGGGCAGAGACGTCTCCTACCAACCATGATGGAGAAACCAGACAAAAGCTATGAAGCAATTGTTTGAAGATGCTGGACACACACAGTGGAGGGCTATAATTCTGGAGGGACGGGGAACCAGAGAAATGAGCCCTACACCTGTCCCCACAGAGAGGCACCTTCCAGGCTGTGTATCAGGAAGGGGAAACTTGAGAGCCTGGCATCTCACCGAGTGGAGGAGGCAGAGGTGAGGACTCAGAGAGGCTGAGGTAGCCAGAATTAGTGCAGGGGAATACCAAAGAACAGCGAGGAGAGGCGCAGTAGCCTGCAAAGGGGCCCACCAGTCTTTGACTGAATACTGACATGCACGTGGGAAAACAAACTGTCTGCCAATGGAAGAGATGCCGGAGACGTGAATTCAATCCCTGGGTTGGGAAGATCTCCTGGAGAAGGAAAAGGCAACCCACTCCAATATTTCTGCCTGAAGAATCCATGGACAGAGGAGCCTGCAGGGCTACAGTCCATGGGGTCACAAGAGTCGGACACAACTTAGCAACTGAGCATGCAAGCACACACACAGGGAGAACGACCTGAACGCAAGAAGAGAACTACTAGACAGAAGCCCGCCAGACGCTTCCAGGAACTCACTCAGAGCTGAAGACAGTTCGTGTTCCCACTGGCCCTGGTAGTAAGATATCACAAACACGGGGGTTAAATGGTGTTGAGAACTGCGACTTGTGGGGCTGAGCTGTGGGGCTGGAGAAGACTCTTGAGAGCCCCTCAGACAACAAGGAGATCCAACCAGTCCATCCTAAAGGAGATCCACCCTGAATATTCATTGGAAGGACTGATGCGGAAGCTGAAGCTCCAATACTTTGGCCACAAGATGCAAAGAACTGACTCACTGGAAAAGACCCTGATGCTGGGAAAGATTGAAGGCAGGAAAAGAAGGGGACGACAGAGGATGAGATGACTGGATGGCATCAACGACTCGATGGACATGAGTTTGAGCAGCTTCTAGGAATTGGTGATGGACAGGGAATCCTGGCATGCTGCAGTCCATGGGGATGTAAAGAGTCAGACACTACTGAGTGACTGAACTGAACTCACAAGGAGTGGGCATTAATAGTGGGGCTGAACTATGGAAAACAGTATGGAGGTTCCTCAAAAAAACTAAAAATAGGGTTGCCATATGATCCAGAAATTCTACTTCTGGGCATATATTTTACTTCACTCGCTCAGTCATGTCTGACTCTTTGCAACCCCATGGACTGCAGCACACCAGGCTTCCCAGTCCATCATCAACTTCCAGAGCCCACTCAAACTCATATTCTTGAAGTCAGTGATCCTATCCAATCATCTCATCCTCTGTTGTCCCTTCTCCTCCTGACTTCAATCTTTCCAAGCATCTGGGTCTTTTCCAAGGAGTCAGTTCCTTGCATCAGGTGGCTGAAGTATTGGAGCTTCAGCATTAGTCCTTCCAATGAATATTCAGGACTGATCTCCTTTAGGATGGACTGGTTGGATCTCCTTGTAGTCCAAGGGACTCTCAAGAGTCTTCTCCAACACCACAGTCTAAAAGCATCAGTTCTTCGGCGCTCAGCTTTCTTTATAGTCCAACTCTCACATCCATACATGACCAATGGAAAAACCATAGCCTTGACTAGACAGACCTTTGGTGGCAAAGTAATGTCTCTGCTTTTTAATATGCTGTCTAGATTGGTCATAGCTTTTCTTCCAAGAAGCAAGCGTCTTTTAATTTCATGGCTGCAGTCACCATCTGCAGTGATGTTGGAGCCCAAGAAAATAGTCTCTCACTGTTTCCATTGTTTCCTCATCTATTTGCCATGAAGTAATGGAACTGGATGCCATGATCTTCATTTTTTGAATATTGAGCTTTAAGCCAACTTTTTCACTCTCCTCTTTCACCTCCATCAAGAGGCTCTTTAGTTCCTCTTCACTTTATTCCATAAGGGTAGTGTCATCTGCATATCTGAGATTATTGATATTTCTCCAGTCTGTGCTTCATCCAGCCAGGCATTTAGCCTGATGTACTCTGCATATAAGTTAAATAAGCAAAGTGACAATATACAGCCTTGCCATATTCCTTTGTCAATTTGGAACCAGTCTGTTGTTTCATGTCTGGTTCTAACTGTTGCTTCTTGACCTGCATAAAGAATTCTCAGGAGGCAGATAAGGTAGTCTGGTATTCCCATATTTTGAAGAATTTTTCACAATTTGTTGTGATCCACGCAGTCAAAGGCTTTGGTGTAGTCAATAAAGCAGAAGTAGATGGTTTTCTGGAATTCTCTTGCTTTTTCTATGATCCAACAGATGTTGGCCACTTGATCTCTGATTCCTCTGCCTTTTCTAAATCCAGCTTGAACATCTAGAAGTTCTCAATTCATAAACTATTAAAGCTTAGTGTGGAGAATTTTGAGCATTACTTTGCCAGCATGTACAATGAGTGCAATTGTGTGGTAGTTTGAGCATTCTTTGGCATTGCCTTTCTTTGGGATTGGAATGAAAACTGACCTTGTCCTGCGGCCACTTCTGAGTTTTCCAAATTTGCTGGCATACTGACTGCAGCACTTTAAAAGCATCATCCTTTAGGATTTGAAATAACTCGGCTGGAATTCTATCACCTCCACTAGCTTTGTTCATAGCGATGCTTCCTAAGGTCCACTTGACTTCCCATTATCCAGGCAATACTATAATTCAAAAAGATATGCACCCCTCTGTTCATAGCAGCTCTATTTACAACAGTCAAGACATGGAAGCAACCTAAATGTCCACTGATAGTGAATGGATAAAGAAGATGTGGCACAAATAACAATGGAATAATATTCATGCATTAAAAAGAATGAAAATAATGGCATTTGCAGCCACATGGATGGACCTAGAGACTATTATACTAAGTGAGGTCAGAGAATAACAAATATCACATGATATATCTTATAAGTGGAATCTAAAATATGGCACAAATGACCTTATCTATAAAACAGAAACAGACTCAGGAACGTAGAGAACAGGCTTGTGATTGCCAAGGCGGAGGGGTGGTGGCAGAAGGTGAACAGGCAGTTTGGAATTAGCAGATGCAAACTATTATATACAGGATGGACAAACAACTAGGTCCCGCTGTATAGCACAGGGAACTATATTCAACATCTCGTGATAAACCATAGTGGAAATAAACATGAAAAAGAATATTATATATGTGTGTGTAACTGAATCACTTTTTTGTACAGCAAAAATTAAAATCAACTATACTTAGATCCAATAAATTTTTAATACATAGTGAGGCTGAATTAGCCCGAGACCAGGGTTCCTCAGCCTCTGCACTGAGGACGTTTCAGGATGAGCGGCTCATTGTTCTGAGGTTGGGGACTGTCTCGGGAGTTGCAGGATATTTAACAGCATCCTGGTCTCTACCCAGTGGGTACCAGGAACACCTCTCCTGCATCATGAAAACCAGAAATGTCTGAATGTCTGCAGGCATCACCAAATATCCTCTGGGGAGTAAAATCATCCATGATTGAGAAGAATTGCCTTGACTTAAGTCTGCCAAAAAGTAAGGCTCAAAAAGATCAAAGTGTTTTCAAATAACGTAACCTCACGTCAGAATCAAGTTTAATGCTCTTTGAAGGAATACAGCAAACCTGACACACACACACGGCAAACTCGGGTCACAAGGGCCTTGGCTGGGTCATAGGCATGTGTAGCTTTTAAAGTTCACCAAGAGAAAACAATCCAATTATCCAAAGATAAACAGATAGATAAAGAGAATGTAATACATACATGCGTATATTTGTGCTAAGTCGCTTCAATCCTGTTTGACTCTTTGTGACCTTGTGGACTGTAGCCCACCAGGCTCCTCTGTCCATGGGGATTCTCCAGGCAAGATCACTGGAGTGGGTTGCCATGCTCTCCTGCAGGGAATCTTCCTGACCCAGGGATTGAACCTGCATCTCTCATATCTTCTGCACTGGCAGACAGGTTTTTTACCACTAGCATCACCTGGGAAGCCCCGATACATACATACTAGAATATTATTCAGCCTTAAAAAAAGAACAAAACTCTACCATTTGTGACAACAGGAATAGAACTAGAGGACATTGTGGGAAGTGAAATAAACCAGCCACAGAAGGACAAATGGCATGGTTTGCCCTGCAGTATTCCACTTATATGAAGTATCCAAACCAGGCAAACTCATGGAAACAGAAAATAGAACAGTGGTTGCCAGGACCTAGGGGAGAGGGAATGTGGAATGCTACTCATAAAACATAAAACTTCAGTTACGCAAAATGAGTAAGTTCTAGCACTTTCCTATATGACACAATGCCTATGCTTAATAATATGACACTGTTACTTCAAAATATGTTAAGGAGATAGATCTCATGATGCTTTTACTGCCAAAAAAAAAAAAACAAATAGAAAAAGCAACACAAGGAACATAAGGAAATCTTTAGCAGTGATGGGTGCGTTTAGTACCTTGGTTGCAGTGATTGTATCATGGATGTGTGCATACGTCTAAGCTCATCAAAATGTAGTTAAATATGTGCAAAAAGTCAGTAAATTAAAAAAAAAATGATGAAATGTTGCCATGATGCTTATATTCAGTTGGAATTGAGCGCCACAACCCCCCATTCCCTCCCTCCAAAAAAGGATGATTGGGAAGAAGAGGTAGAAATACCAGAGGTTTGAGGAAATGTTGAGAAGCATGGCCAGATGGTGACCACCAAGCTCGTATCATGGATGTGTGCATACGTCTAAGCTCGTCAAAATGTAGTTAAATATGTGCAAAAAGTCAGTAAATTAAAAAAAAAAAAGATGAAATGTTGCCATGATGCTTATATTCAGTTGGAATTGAGCGCCACAACCCCCCATTCCCTCCCTCCAAAAAGGGATGATTGGGAAGAAGAGGTAGAAATACCAGAGGTTTGAGGAAATGTTGAGAAGCATGGCCAGATGGTGACCACCAAGCACAGAAGCTCCCCCTGGTCCATCTAATGATTAGATGCATCAGAAACTGTCACCTACAAGACAGATGGGTAAGACGTGGCTGGCACGTCCTGGCCTGTGCCTATCATTAGAAAGCCTCCAAGTATCAACAGATGCCACCTCACATTCCAACACTAGGAGACACGAGCACATCTCTGGATTCTACGTGGCTTCCCTTCCTGAATCAGGGAAACGGTGCACGCGGCCCTTCACAGCAGATCTTGGAAGGCGGCCACGCTTGCAATGTTGACAGCAACCAGAACCCAAATGCACATCCACCTCCTTGCCCAGTTACAGTTATTCTGATGTCCAAAATTTATCAAGTATGTTTGCAGAAGGACAAAAGTCCTGAGCATACTGTGTTTTTTAATAGTTTGGGGCATTGTTGGAGTCAGCAGGGATCGCAGCTTTACAGACATGAAGACCGGGGTCTTCAGTCTCCTCACCACCACCTGCCTCCAATCCTCTCTGCCTTTCAGCACAACACATATGCTTGCTGTTCCTATTTAAAGGTAGCTTCAGACAGGGACTGAGTGCGGCTGGACCATCCTGGGGCCAGAGTTAAGCTGGGTCACTGCCTCTCTCGGATGAGAGGCAGTATCTCCAAGTGTTAACACAGCTCAGAACTAAGGTGATAGTTTTAGAAAAATGCCAGCCTTAGACCTTAAACTCAGCTCAAATAAATCTGTAGATCCTCCTGGGAAGGACCTGAAATCCATAAGGTTTTTATAGAAGCCAAATACCCCAAACTCACTTTTCCTGGAGAGGTAGCCAGTTTCTTTAATCCAGCACCTTTGTGCATTGAGAGTTCATCCCACTGACCAGGCTCATTTTTCACCCCATCAGGTACTTTATGGTTAAAGCCCTGGCAGGTTAACCAATGGCCTTGGAGCCTTTGAGAGAGAAGGGGTCACTGGGCCGAGTCTAACAGAACCCAGAGGCTGTTAATTGGGCTCTCATCAGTTCAGCTTGAGAAGTGAGCCAGGAAGTTGCCTTCTTGCTGGGTTTCCTAACCTAAATGGTGCTGCCTTTCCCCAGCGGGAATAACAGGAAGAACCGTTCAATGGATGTGGAATATTTTAAGCTGAAATGTTTGCTAGTGAAAGAACAGAGCTTGGAATTCAGGGGGATCAGAGGCTCAGATCCTGTCTGAGTGTTCAAACTTGGCCTGCACTTGAGCGGAGGAAGCAGGCCCTGCCTGGGCCGCCTTTCACATCACAGAGATGGTGAAGAGAGTTCAGCTGACCTGATCGCTGTGGGTCTCAGACTCACTTTAACGTAAGACTTGAGACTCCAGGTTACTCTCGGGCAGCAGGCACACAGCCTCAGTTGTTGGCTGCATTTGGAAATGGGGGTTGGAGCAGAGTTGAGTCACGCAAAATGCTGTAGCTGCGGCTGTCAGCACAACAGAAGTTTTTACAGTCTCCTACAAAGATGCAGTTTTCCACAGTTACCTTCAATGCTGCTAAAAGGAATAAACAAAGTTCTATGATTACAAAAAAAATTGAGGACACAGGAGCTGCTCTTTGCCACTGAGAGTTTAAAATGGACCCATGAACACTTATTAAAAATGCAAGCTGATATAATTCAACAAGTTTTTCTCTCTCTCTGGAGGACTGAAAAATAACCTCAGCAAAAACTACACAATGATAAAATTCTGTCCCCATCTGATTAATTCTTTGTGAATAAGAACATGTCTGGTTTCCTTCAATTATATTCTAATTGCACACCTTTTTCTCTGGTTGATTGGGCAATGAACTAATGAACAACTATTACTGAATTTAATTAACACCATTATTTCTGTGGCCTTTATATCTCTGTGGTGAACATGGAAATTCACAATCCTGGGGCTGGCACTGGGAGAAGCCAGCCTTGAACCCAGCAGAACAGGTTCTGACATTGCCCTGGAATAAGGAAGCCCAGTGTGGGAAACAAAAGAACTAGGGGTTTTGCCAGCATTCATGGGAAGCCTTTCCTAACAACAGCATCAGTATTCAGAAAGGTTACCTCTTCATAAAACATTAGCAATTTGCATGTTACATTTATCAAAAGGGATGGGTAAGTGAGCTATATGGGAATCAATTACAATGTCATTCATAATTTATTCCATGTACAATAAAGACCTGATCGGATTTCGTGTGTGTTTACCTTCTGGAGGATAACTGCTTGTGGCTTATTCTAGTTACAGAATACAAATACACTTCAGAGTAATGTGTTTATCTAACTGTGACATTCTCAGTCTCCCAAGTTCTCCTTTTTTCTCCCACAAAAAGTAGTTCCTGTTTAAAAATAAGCTCTCACTATCACAAAATAAAAGCCCATTCTTACTGGTGTAACTTAAATCATTCTATGTTAACTTGATCAAAGCAAGGCATAGATAATCTCCTGCAAAATGCATCAGGAAACAAATGGGATTTGTTTTTAAAGACAGATGATTGCAAACACACAGAGCTAAGAAAATTTAATCCCCAGAAATATACTGCAGTTTCTAAATGTGGATACAAATTATCCAGCTCTTTGGAGCACTATTAAATGTTTGTAAGGGCAGAAGTGTGTCATGTGTAAATTTCAGTTATCCAATTCCACCCCTCCCCCTCATATTTCAAAAACTGAAGTAAATTAAGGGATGAGAAAGTCTTTTCCAAATCCTTTGAGAAAAACTGAACTGATGATTAATTGATCAGACCAGATAAAACATCTGCGCTGCCTGTTTGAAGAGAAGCACTCCTTTCTCGGAATGAGGTGTGCGCCCCAATTCCGCCTTACCTCGTATCTGCTGGCTGGCTGCTCAGCTGTCTTCAGGCCTTGATACATACGGATGATACAAACTTTGGCTCTTCTCTGGGAGGGAAACCAGTTCCTCTTCACAAAATCCATGACCATCACATGGTTTTTCAACTCTGTACTAAACGTTTTGATCTGAAAAGTCGGGTAGACGACTGTGTCCGTGTGGCGGGCCACATTCCCTTTCTGATGAGTTTTTGTAGGAATTCCAGACTGCTGCATGATACGCAGAATCCTGTGACTTCAGCGAGCGAGCCTGGCAAACACAATTTTCTTTGTTTCATCCAGGTATCAAGTGCAGCGGGAGGCACTTGGAAAGTGCCTGAGCTCAGACCTCTCCCAGAGTTTCCCAGTTCCAGACTACGTTGTCTGCAAACCCCAGCCGTAAAGCACGTAGGGTCTGCACGTGGGAACCCTGAGGGTGACCTTTATGTGCCGTGAAAATACTCCTTCGTGACGCTGTCCGCCCGCCTCCAGCACTGCCACCTGTGTGCTCGGGTCACTCAAAGTCTCCTCTGATTTCAAAGGCACACTTCTTTTTCCCACTACACTCAAGTTCTGAACACAGAATCCATCCGGTTGCAGCAAGATCCGATATACGTTTTCAGTCTCCAGTCCCTCGATCCAAATAAATTATTTACGGGGCACTGTACAAAGGAACCAGGAGGGATAATTGCCGATTTTCAGAATTCCTGCTTTTTCTTACCAGGACTGAGAGGAACAAGAACAGACTCCTACTGACACAAAGGGTGACCTCAGCCCTGGAGAAGATAAGAAACGCATTCAAGTGAAAAGGAGAAGTCAGCACAGAGGCAGCGAAGGCTAAAGCGGGCATCAGAGACTAGAGCTCGGGCAGGGGGGCGCCCTGGGAGCCGCGCAGGGGGATGTCCTGGCTTAGCTGAGGGCTCCAGTTCCCGCACAACCCTGCGAATTCTCTCACTACCCAGAGCCTCATTTTCCCCATCAGGAAACTTGAAATAATAAGACTTGCCCTTCACAGGGTTGTTGGGAGGATCTGGTTAGCAAAATGGTGAGACAGTAACTTCCAATAGTCACATAAGGCAACACTTCCCAAGAACAGTTAAATGTTTTCTGCCCAAACTGTGTTGCACACAGTTCTTCCCATAAGGAAGAACAAATCTGACTCTGTATCAGATCTGTTTCTTTTACTTTAACTTTTGCATTCTGTTGCTTTTGCTGCAAGTTAAGAACTGGTTGCCTAGAGCCTGAAACTGACAGAAGGGCCCATTCCCAAGGCTCTGACCTTCAAGGGTATATAACACCTTTCCATTCACATAGAGACAAAAAGTTGCATAACAGAGAATAGCGGTTGCCTTATTAGAGGTTTATAGTAACATTGTGACCTCCCTGGACAGTTGTGAGAACAAAGGACTCTGGCTCCAGAGAGGTTCCAGCAACCAACCACTTTCCCTCACTTTTAGTAAGAAAGAAACCCGAATTCTAGCTTGGGGAAGGTGGTCCTTGGGATACCAGTCACCATCTTCTCTACCTGTTGGCTCATATTAGAAAATTATACTTTCTCCAATTGAAATAAATTAATTAATTTTAAAAAATAAAATAAAAAGAAAATTATACTTTCTCTTAGTATCCTTGCATTGCTTGTTGAGGCAGTCCAAGCACTGGTTGGAAAAGAATTTCCAGATGCAGAGTACTGCAGAAAGGAGTGTTTATTAAGAACAAAAGGCCAACAACTCCTAACAGACTAGGGAGAGTTGACAGTTTTCGTGAATTAATAGACAATTTTTATAGCCTCAAGCCAAAGAAAATTCCTGCTGGAAGATAGGCATTAGGTCATTGGTTAGGGTGCTACAGAGTGAGTACTGTAGCACGTATCTTTGCCTAGTTCGGGTTCAGGAAGCTTGTTAGTGATGATCAGCGGCTTTGGGCAATGGACAAAGCGGCTCAATTAGCTTTGGAGGTGACCTTGGTTCTGGCTCCACTTCTGTGGCCTTGGGGCGGGACTCAACACCACTTTCGGCTTTTTGTTTAGTCACTATGTCGTGTCTGACCCTGTGTGACCCCATGGATGGTGGCCTGCCAGACTCCTCTGCCCATGGGATTCTCCAGGCAAGAACACTGGAGTGGATTGCCATTCGCTTCTCCAGAGGATCTTCTGGACCCAGGGACTGAACCCGCATCTCCTGCTTTGGCAGGCAGATGCTTTGGCAGGCAAATTCTTTACCACTGTGCCGCCAGGGGAGCCCACTTAAGTCTCCTTTAGGTTTACACTGTTTAAGTTTCTATCAGTTGCAACCAACAGAGTTTGGGCTAGTCCTTGAATACGCATTATGTTATTAAAGAAACACACATGACATGCTTCTTCATGCCGGGGGCTGTACAGGCGGCAGAGACTCAAAGATGAGAGGACACTGCTCCCGGAGTCCACCGCCCTGCAGTGGGATGGTCATCAGATGAGCAGGTCCCCACAGCACAGGGAGTCTTCCAATAAGGAGGCTTGCACTGGCTGATGGAGACCCTAAACCCTCAGGGAAGAAGGGTACTGCAGTCTTGAGATGCCTGCTGGGCTGCTGAACCTCCAAGGCCGGCCTTGCAAGGGCAAAATCAACCCCAGGCCTTCACTTTTCACTTTCCGTGCACACATTTTGCCATAAAACGTCACAGCCACAAACGGGAAAGCATTAACTGCAAATAATCACTCTTTCTGGAAGACAACTACCTGAACCTTTTGCTAATATTTTTTTTCTTCTTAAACCAACTCACTCAGTCATCTATAAAAGCTGATCTCTGACCTTATCAATGTCCTGCAGTAGATCCTACTTCATTTCCCCGGGGCTACTAACTAAAAAGCTGTACCATTGTTAGCAGTTGCGATCCAATGATACCAAATCAACATAAATAAGCCTTGAATGTATTTAGTGTTGAAATATACGTGGAGTTAATGTTTCTCCCTTGCCCCTGATACAACATGTAGGATTGTATAAGATGCACAGTGAAGTATTTAAATAATGAATTATTCAGAAAGAAAAGGAACTTCAGATACCTGATGCCAGGAATTTATGCCTATGAATTCTTAATCTGTTCTCCAGTGGGATTAGCATTTACGACTATGAAAGATGTCCTAATTATGCAGTTTCAGAGCTGATTTTCTGCAGGGCCTGTGCAGATCTAAAAGCATTAGGCAACAATAAAAACAGATGACTATGAAATTCTGAATTCATAATTTGATTTCCCTCTCGGGGGAAATGACATTTTTATTTATGGGTGCTTCACTCATCAGGTGGGAGCTGAGGTCTTCTCTCAGAGGCAAAGGGCTTACTGTGAGCGCATTTAAACTGTCATCCATTTCTAACAGATAAGTGAAATTCACAGGACGTTTGGACTTGGGAATGATGCGCTGTCTTTCTCCTGCTCTTAATCCCCACCCACAGGGGTTCTAAAATAAAACAAAGCAAAATAAAATAAAACAAAAGGACTGAGAATAATACAACCGATTATGGGATCCAACACTTTTTAACCAGGGTAGGAAGAGAATGCAGTTTTCCAGATGAACCTCAATCTCTTGCAAATTATTCAGCTGTGCTGGGTTTTGGCATCAATGCATGCGCTTCCCTGGTGGCTCAGAAGGTAAAGCATCCACCTGTAATGTGGGAGACCGTGGTTCAATCCCTGGGTTGGGAAGACCCCCTGGAGATATGCATAGGAACCCACTCTAGTATTCTTGCCTGGAGAATTCCATGGACAGAGGAATCTGGCAGACTACACTCCATGGGGTTGCAAAGAGCAGGACATGACTCAGTGACTAACAGTTTACTTACTTTATTATATGGAAAAGGGGTGACCCTTCCAGTAGTCAGTCATAGATGCTCAGTAGTTATTTGTTCAGTGGATGAATTAAATGAAAATGTATCAACTATCTATTCCTGCTATGGTATACTTTCTCTCCCACAGCTAGGCTTGCGTGCACAAAAGTCAACCAACGGCCTTCACTTTTCACTTTCCGTGCATACATTCTGTCATAAAGCATCACAGCCAAGAACAAGGAAGCATTAATAGAAACCACTGTATTCACTACAAATCATCATCGTTCTTTCTGGAAAACTACTACCTGAATCTTTTGCTGTTTTTTTCTTTAAACCAAATAAGTCAGTCATCTATAAAAGTGAGATGTCTAACCTTATTAAAGTCCCACATAAGATTCTGTTTAATTTTCCCAAATTGGTCCCTGAGATAACTAACTAAAATTGTATATTTTTTCTCTTCTGTAAATGAAAAAAAAATTTTTTTTCTTCTTCACTACATTTTGTTTGGAAGCTACAATAATTTGATATTTCTCCTAAACTTTCAAGAGGAAGTGGCAAAACCAGGGAGAAACCCGGATCAGTCGCATGAACTGTGGAGTCTCATACCAAGGTCACAGGACAAAAGTCTCTGGAACTGACCCAGCCCCATGGCAACTGTTGCCAGGAGCCTCTGAATATAAACTGGCCAGTTCCCTGACGCCGTAATTAGGTAAATATCCACCCTATCATCCATCCTGTAGCATCTTAACCAGTCACCTAATGCCGCCATTCCAGTAGGAATTTTCTCTGTCTTGAGGTTATAAAAATTTGCTACTAGCCTGCAAAAGGGATCAGCTCTCCCTGGAGCCGGCCCAAGTCCTAACAGCATTTCCCACTTTAAAAAACTCTGTTCTTCTCTTATTCTGCCCTGTGTCTGGAAATTCTTCTCCAACCCGCACATAGACCATGACTTGAACCATGACTTGAAGCCATATTCATCTACAAGATTCATTTTCTCTCCCTTTGCAAATCTTTGCACCTGCTCGGTGTTCGGCTCTGGGCCAATTAAACGTTCACAGCCACTTCCAATGATGCTAAAAACCAAACCAACCCATGTTGAGTGAAAGACCACACAGCCCTCCTTCAAACCCATTGGGAGGAGGGAGTCATTTGAAGACAAGTGGTATCTTCGTATTTTCTCTTCAATGTCTGAATAGATTTTGAATAAAGAAAACCAATGACTTTGTTAGAAACTATGCTTGAATTTTAAGTATATATTTCGGCAAGTATGAAAGGGTGGTGAAGACTGTGGTTGAAATTTTGAGGAAATATAAAGTTCAATTTGCTATCTACATCCTTGGTCAACTTTATCCAAAAGGAAAACTATGTTGTCAGCCACTTGTCACTGTTCTCCCATGAGAAGCAGTTGCCAGGCTGGGCTGTGGGCAACAAAGCAGGTGGGGTGGGGGTACTACGGCCATTTCCCCAAGGGGACATGCCCCTCTGTTCATATTTCCTTCTCACAAATATTGGCTGTCACTCTTGGCCATGTTTCCTTTCTTGTATGAATTAATGAGTGTGTTGGACAGATTTGTGAAATCCAGTATTTGTCAGGAAATAACTGTCCTGACAGGAAGTAACTGTCCTTGTCAGGAAGTAACTGTCCTCACCCATTATAGAAGTACCCCTCTTGGGGGTAACAGCTTTCTGTTAAGTGGTTTGCCTGCAATTCAGGAGACTTGAGTTCGAGCCCTGGGTCGGGAAGATCCCCTGGAGAAGGGAAAGGCTCCCCTCTCCAGCAGTCTTGCCTGGGAAAGCCCATGAACAGAGGAGCCTGGTGGGCTACAGTCCATGGGGTTGCAAAGAGTCAGACAAGACTAAGTAGCCAACACACACTTTGAATATAACTCAGCAAAGCGCACGCCTCTTTAGAACAGGATCCCATTTATAAGCTGCAATTGATCTCATGCCCACTAGGAAGCAGACACCTGCCAGATCTCCTCAGGTGTGTTCCCTCTTTTTTATTAACACTCAGCTCTATTAGATTTTTTTTTCTTTTCCCTTCTAGTTTATTACAAGATACATTGAATATAGTTCCCTGCGCTACCCAGTAGGATCCTGATGTTTATCCAGGTGTGTTCCCTCTTGATCACTTGGTGGATCTCCCTCCCCACCGGCCCCCACAGCACCTATCTGAGAGGCCTTCATGGGCCAAAGGGGAGAAAGAAACCACAGCGTCTCACTGACAGGGATAGAGCCTGCTGGACCGGTCTGGTCAGTGTCTGTGTCCAGCACACATTGTCCGCCAGGCCCACCTCCTGTACCTGGGCACCGGGCGTGGGGCAAGGCCACCTCACCGTGCAAGTTCACTCTCTCCCCTCTCACGTGGCCCCAGGCCCTCAGTCTTGGGCTGCGCTGCCGGCCGCTGTTCCGGGCCAGCCCATCATCGCGGGGAATGGACCTCAGATCCCGTCTCTCCTCCCTGGGGCTGATCACAAAGGGTCCCTCCTCGGGTTTCCTGCCTGCTTTCTCCTCCCTAGTTTTGGTTTCCCTGATCTGCCTTCTGCTTTAGCTAAGGTTTCTCTGTGTTCTTCATCGGATAAGTAACATTCAAATCGGTTGACAGGCAACATTCAATCAGTTGACAGCCCTATATTTTTTTTTTTTCATGAGACAGACATTTATTTCTCACTGTTCCTTTTCCTTCCCTTAAGTTAATATAAGGCAGGACACTGGCGTAAAATCAACTTCTCCAAAACTGGGCTAAAGAAAGAAGGGTTTTCGACTGGACCATTCAAAGAGTTTGTCATTCAGCATCGCACACAAGGTTATTGATCAGAATTTTGAGAGCACTGTATGATAAGTCACTTCAGTCATATCCTACTCTTTATGACCCTCTGGACTGTAGCAGGCCAGGCTCCTGTGTCCATGGGACAGAGGACACTGGAGTGTGCTGCTTGCCCTCCTTCAGGGGATCTTCCTGACCCAGGAATTGAACTTGCACCTCTTATGTCTCCTGCATTGGCATGCAGGCTCTTTACCACTAGTGCCACCTGGGAACCCCACTAACAAAGACCAAAAAGGGGGTGGGGGTGGGGTGGAGAAAACTATGCATTTCAACTCAGGTATCTGACTTCACAGAAACATTTCCTATAACAATGTGAAATAAGAGGCAACTCCCACAATTTAAGTAATTTCTATCCCAATCTGAATTTAGTTACAAATTAGAATACTATGAGATATTAGCCTAAGTTAACATGGCAATGAGAGCTTTAACGTGCTTACTGACCGTAATACCAGATTCATTGCTTCAAAAACAAGGAAACAGCCTTGTTTTGGAAAACTGAAATGAACTAAGAATACAGGGCCAGACCTATCCATTGACCCTTTCAAAAAGAAGAAAACAGAACGTCTGAGGGTTTGGTTTGGGGTTTCTTTAAACATGAGAAATCCACCCTGCCAGCCAATTACAAAACTAGTTTTCAAAGACACAGCCTGAGTCCTTTGAAGAAAGGAGTGGCAGCCCTTTTGACATCTTACCTAGGAAATGAGTAATTCAGAGTCCAAGACCGAGCCCTGCCAGGGGAAACCCTTGGAGGGCTTCCTGTGGACTTTGCTGCTCTCACACCTGCATTGCCCCTGCTGAAGCTGACACTGTGGGCTTCCCCAGCTCGACCAGAATTTCAGTGAAACTAGGCTGCCTCCTGCTCATGTGTTCACCCCATGGACACTTTCTGAGCGCCATCCCCAGATGACAGGCACAGTTCTAGGCAGGAGGAACACAAGGTTAAGTAAAACACTGTCCCTGAACTGTGCGCTCTTGGTGGGAATGTAGAACGGTGCCACCATCATGGGAAAATATGCCAGATCCTTAAATAATTAAATGTAGGATTCTCATGTGAGACAGGGATTCCACTTCTAGGTATATACCCAAAAGAACACAAAGCAAGGTCCCAAATAGATATTGTACACACGTGTTCATAGAAGCTTTTTTCACAGCTGCCAAAAGGTGGAAGCAATGCAAGGGTCCATTAATGGAAAAATAAACAATATGTATTTTTCAGCTGAAGCTGAAGCTCCAGTACTTTGGCCACCTGATGCGATGAGCCAACTCATTGGAAAAGACCCTGATGCTGGGAAAGACTGAGGGCAGGAGGAGAAGTGGGTGACAGAGGCTGAGACAGTTGGATGGCATCACCAAATCAATGGACATTGAGTGTGAGCAAACTGTGGGAGATGGTAAAGGACAGGAATGCCTGGCATGCTGCAGTCCATGGGTTTGTACAGAGCAGGACATGACTTAGTGACCGAACAAATAACAAAACAAAATGTGGTCTACCTATATGATGGAATATTATACAGACACACGAGAAAACGTTCTGATACGCACTACAATGTGGATAAATTGTGAAGACATTATTCTAAGTGAAATGAGCCAAATCCAAAAGGACAAATACTCTATGATTGTGTATACACGAGGTTCCCGGAGCTGTCAAATTCAGAGCAATAGAAAGTGGAATGGTGGTTACCAGGCGCTGGGGTGGGGGGAGGGGCAGGGAGCTGTGCCTGATGGGCCTGGAGTTGCAGTCTTGCAAGATGAAGAGAGATCTGAAGATGATGGTGGTGACGGCTGCACCGCACTCTCAGTGTACCGAACGCCTGAAGTGTGCACGTCAGATGGTCAAGACGACAACTCTTCGTTTTGCGGACTTGACTGCAGCTAAGAATAATTAAAGGGCGCAGTGCCTGCTGTCAAGGCTCCTGAAGTCGGGGGCCCTGGGACAGCGGTCTCCAAAGCTGGCCCAGGCACCTGACAGACACGCCGGTGCCCACAGGGGTGGGGAGGAAGATCCCATCTTTCATTTATACATGCTTTTATTTCATCTTTTCTCGAAATCCACATAGAACATATTAATGAAATCGTTTGTGGTCATATACTTTAGAGAAAAAAACTGGGCCTGTATCGTGTGCATGCGTGCATGCCCAGTTGCCTCAGTCATGCTCGATTCTTTGCAACCCCATGGACTGTAGCCCTCCAGGCTCCTCTGGCCATGGGATTCTCCAGGCGAGAATACTGGAGTGGGTTGCCCTGCCCTCCAGGGATCTTCCCCACCCAGGGACCGAACCCATGTCTCTTACGTCTCCTGCACTGGCAGGCGGGTTCTGTACCGCTAGTGCCACTTGGAGTGCCCTCACGATTCTTCACTGGTGAAAATGAATGGTGGAAAGCTGATGTGGTTGAATCTCATTTTTATCCCTTGCTAGCTTTGGTAGGGAGAAGGCAATGGCAACCCACTCCAGTACTCTTGCCTGGAAAATCCCATGGCCGGAGGAGCCTGGTAGGCTGCAGTCCATGGGGTCACTAAGAGTCGGACACGACTGAGCTATTTCACTTTCACTTTTCACTTTCATGCACTGGAGAAGGAAATGGCAACCCACTCCAGTATTCTTGCCTGGAGAATCCCAGGGACAGAGGAGCCTGGTGGGCTGCCGTCTATGGGGTCGCACAGAGTCGGACACGACTGAAGCTACTTAGCAGCAGCAGCAGCTCTGGTAAACCAGGAGGTTCTCCCTGGACTTCACACAGCCTGGAGCTGTTTCTGGTGGGCTGTGGAGTGCAGGCTTCTGTGTTCCATTCTCTCTTGGGAGCCAACAAGTTCCGCCCTTCAATCTGTGGTCACTTTTATCCATCTGACTTCACACCACTTCTCTCTACACATGCACCCAATCCACCCACAAAAGACAAATCATAGGAAGGAGAGACGAGACCCTGTGTATTTACTTGGAACAAAGTGGAGGGCCAAGCACCATGATTTCGAGCATTTCTGTTATTCTCACCCAATTCCCCTTAGTTGCCTCATTTTCTTCATATCTTACCTGACTGTTGGGGAAACAGGGACATCTTTATGTTTTCTTATATCTCAGCCAATTGCGTTCCCAGGATGCTTCCTGCCCTATGATCTTTAATCTGATTAATAGGCTTACATCCCATTTTTATCTTGTCTTGTCTTGCTTTTATTCTATCAATCAAGTCACGATGTAGAAAGGAACAAACTAATGTAACAGAAGCTTATTCTTCCCTGACTGATGTATCCTGGTCTCATTTATCTTGCTGTTGCTCTTTCACCTCATTTCTTTTGAGGATTACATGAACACTCATGCATGTTAGATTAAACAGGTATACAGCCTTCTAAGAGGGGGTTATTATTTACATAAAGTGCTGCAATCCCGGGGCCAGAGGAGTCTAGCGGGCTGCAGTCCACAGGGTCACAAGAGTCGGATGAGACTTAGTGACTAAACCACGCCACCACTGCCACCTGACAGCCAGGCAAGTCACTGCCAGCGTGACCGGGCTTGACTGTGAGGGTCAAGGCTGCCTCACCACAGAGCAGACATCTCCTGGGAAAGCCCCCGATGCCTGTCAAGAATATTGCAGTTGGGTCATTCTTACAATACTCTAAAGGATCTCGATTTCTTTTTAACTGAACTGGTGGTGAGTCACTTTCTACAGTTAACAACACTTAGAAAACTCTTCATTACTTGCCAAGGTTGCTCAGAGTTTAAGTTACTGAAATAATTCTTAAGCAGTTTGTACTGAGAGCTTCTCCCTCCATCAGAGTGCTCCTTAAAATCATATGACCTCACTGACCACAGATGATTGGCTGAGAGGTGGAGATTCCAGTCAAGCTTAGCCAATCATATTCTCTCAGGGAAGCTTTATCATCAGGAACAGAGAGAATAAGCCAACCTGTTGAGGGCTGACATTTAAAGCTGACCGGGCCAGGGCCGCATGAGTGATTTCAGAGATTTTGTCTAATTTTCAAACAATAGATTATTTTTGTTTCAGAAGATGTTCTTCCTTCTGCTGGGGATCAGAGCATAAGGGTGGACCCAGTAGCTAATTTCAAGGAGCTCACAGTCTGTGGAAGGTCAGGCATACATAGTGAATTAGGATTCTTGTGGTTGCAAATGACAAAAGCCTACCCAGATCAGGCTGGACAAAGAGAGGAACCCATTGGCTCAAGGAATCTCAATGGGGGATCAAGGAATCACACTGCCAGAAGAGTGAGGACTTCCTGGGAATCAGGAACAATTGGATCCTCCATCTGGACCCTCCCCTGCCTACACCTCTGAGGCTCAGTTTACTTAGTAATGGGCGGGAGGAGACTGTCTCCCATAGAGTAATGGACTAGAGGTTAAATTTCAAATATTAATATCTTAGAGAAGTGCCTAGGATGACATCTAGTAGGAGCTCAATAAATCTCCCTTTTACCTCTTAAAGGAATCCCACGGTAATGAAGCCCAAGAACAATGAGTTACCCGACATGCTTTGTGTGGGGTGGGATGGAAAATGGAAGATGAGGAAGAGGAGCAAAAGTGGAGATAAAGGAACGTTGGAGTCACTAGAGAGAATCTTCTAGGCATCTTTGAGTCCAACAGAGACAGTCTTTTATCACAAAAACCAGAAAGGTATATTCAACCTCTCTCCCTCCCAGGACAGCTGCAGAAATTATCTCAAAGAACGCCTCATCACAAAAGAAACAACACCTCCTAAATAATGAACAGATAAGTAAAAATTTTAAATGGAACATCTTAGAGTTAGAAAAATAGAAATGCATTTATAGTGTTTATGGTACTGAGTCCGAAAATTGCTGTAGATTCAAGAATGAATTTGGACTCACTCAGAGAGACTGAGAGCCCTGAGGAATTAGCATATAAGTATTGATTTAAAAATGAGTGAGCACTCTTAAAGCAGCTGCCATGGGTTGGTGTTGATTAGTAGATAAGAAGTAGAAAGACTCAAGGAGAACAAAGGACCCAGGACAAAATTGCAGCACCATCCCTAGCTCAGGCTTCACCAGTAAAACTGACGAGGAGAGATCCAAAGGAAATAATTGGAAGTGAGGAAAAAGATATTTTTAATGGCAAAAGTGCTAATTATAATATTAAAAAGAAAACAGAAATGTCTAAGTAAAAAAGGAAATTACACATTATATGACAAAATTATACTCACAGGAGACATCAAGAGTCAAGGAGATTCTTGCTAAAGGCAAGCCAAGGTGATCAGATACCGAAGATGGGAGACAAGAAGTTTGATCAGATATCAAGAGTAGGGGGTTCTTGCTGATGGGCTGGAGAAGGCAATGGCAACCCACTCCAGTACTCCTGTCTGGAAAACCCTATGAACAGAGGAGCCTGGTAGGCTGCAGTCCATGAGGTCTCTAAGACTCAGCCACGACTGAGCAACTTCTCTTTCACTTTTCACTTTCCTGCATTGGAGAGGGAAATGGCAACCCACTCCAGTGTTCTTGCCTGGAGAATCCCAGGGACGGGGGAGCCTGGTGGGCTTCCATCTATGGGGTCGCACAGAGTTGGACACAACTGAAGTGACTTAGCAGCAGCAGCTGATGGGCTGGGCAGACCAAGGATAGGACAAGGGCCAAAGTCAAGACCTAGAGGAAAAGAGGTCTCAGAGGAGGGTAAAGTTAGGCCCACGAGAAAGTGTCTGTCAAGCGCAAGAATCAAAGAAAATGCTCTGTAACCTGCACATTAGGGAAACTGTAGCAAACTGTTTCAGTAACTTTTTTTTGTTTCTATCTTGTACAGACACTCACTCTAGAAATTATTTAGAAATAATTTGTGCTTAATAGCTCGTTAAAAAAAAAACAAGAGTTGGCATTTCGAGTCTAATCCAAACAAATATACAATCTCTGGGCTCTGAAAACTCTGAGAAATAAAGAGTTCAGGAGCCAATGATGTTGTGACCATCTGGTTAATCTCTTTCCACTACCATTGTATCTAATGCCACGTGGTCCATGGACCACCGGGGGCTAGACCTTTCCGCATCTGAGCGATCGACCCGGCCAGCTGAGACCCCTGGGATGGTTCCCAGTGCACAGCTGGGATACGGCTCAGAGGCCAGCCATAGAGAACTGTGCTAATCGACCCTGTACTTCCACCCTGGGGGAAAACAAGGGCAGAAACAAATCAGAGAGGAACTTTCTCATCATATGTCAAGTCGTCCTAATCATTTTAAGGACTGCTACTTAATATCTGCCAAGATCTTAGGAGAAGACTTCAACTGACTTCACAGATTAGAAAGCATTTCTGGGAAAAGGATCGCCTGGCCAGCTGGGCGGCTTCTCCCACCATGCTGCATTTACAAGCACCTTTACCCATCCAGAGAGCTTCAGCGTGTGCCCAGAAGTATACCAGCAAATGAACTCAGAAGACCCAGATCTGAAATGGTCTTCAGACCCAGGGAAACAAATGAAATCTGACTAAGGGAAGACCATTGGGCTCAATAGTCCATACAACAGAATATAGACCACAAGGATGTGAACTCCTGGGCCTGGACCATTCTTCCTCTGTCCAATAACGCACATCTTTTCTTTGCTTCAGTGGTTCTATCCTCTACCTTCTCAGAGTGACCACCGGTAGATACAGAACTGCCTGTTGGTGTGTTGTTGGGGAATTCAAAACTGTCATCAACTTTAAGGGCTCCAACACTCATCGAAAACTGCCCTAACGAAAACAAGAAGAAGGACACAAGGTCTTACCCCAAACGAAGCCTTCCTGATTCCCCAAGCGCAACACAAACTTCCTCTCAGCCCTCTGATACCCTGTGAGGTTTCTTCCAAACACATTGTACTGTTTATCCTGGGGTTATTTCTGCCTCACCCTCCATATTCCACCACTTCCTTTGAGGATCTGTTAAGACCTCTTGAGTCAATCAAGACATAGCTTCTCCTGACCCTGGTTGAGCCTCCCGTGCCTCAGTCACCCTCCCAAGCAGACACTGCTTGTGGGCCAGGACTGGCATCGGAATTAATGTGCTAATCAATCCTGTACTTCCACCCTGGGGGAAGACAAAAGTGGAAACTTTTAGAAATAAAAGTCAATTCGAAAATAAGACTATTTGTTGCCATTTTGAGTCTCCACAGGGAGGGTGGGACAGCCTCTTATCCATTCTGGTTTCTCCCTCCTGTGCTGGAGTGAATGGTTTCAATGCTTAATTTGCCTTAGATTCTCAGCTGCATTCAAATAAAATGAGAAGTCAAACTCTCTCACAAAAAGCAAATATGGTGCTCGGCAAGGTTGCATTGTCAGTCCTAGCCTTTCTAAGAAGAGAGAATGTAGACAGATCTTAAGGGGCCCCTACACCCCTCACTTTCCCCCTCACTTCATCCCTGTGTGAAGAAACTGCTCCCAAAAGGGGGCATGGATGCTCCACCAGCCACTCCAGTCAACTGGCTAATGCGGTCAGCTTTGGGGCGGCTCCTGCCAGATCTCACCCTTTGCAGACGTCGGATCCTGTAGAGTTGTGGTCCCTGGAAAGGTTGAGATGTGGATGGTGGAGATAGGGGTCAGGGGCTCTTACTTATTCTGGATGGTAAAACCAGAGACTTTCAAAGCAAACTGTCATCCGCACCTGACAATCTGCCCACCTCATTTCTTTAAAGATGTGTGTGTCTGTGGAAGCGCTGGACTGTATCGTGGATGGGAATTCCCTACTGGGAAAAGTCTTCTTCCTTTCGGTTATGAAACGTTTGAAATAAATAATGCACTCCTCCCATGATAGGCATCAGTGCAACACTATACACAACCCATCGGCCGATCTCTGCCATCTGTATAGAATACAACAGCAGAGGCTAGCGGCCATCAGTCCAACAGAGTCAGAGTCACCTCTGAAGTTAAAGACTGGGAAGAAAGAGAGATGCTTTTTGGAATGCTTTTGGGCACTGAAAATTTGATTCTGTTAACCTGCTGAGTCTAATCAAAGGAAACCCTCTTCAAAAAGAGGTAACACACATTACTTTGCCAACAAAGGTCCATCTAGTCAAGGCTATGGTTTTTCCAGTGGTCATGTATGAATGTCAGAGCTGGACTATAAAGAAAGCTGAGTGCAGAAGAATTGATGCTTTTGAACTGTAATGTTGGAGAAGACTCTTGAGAGTCCCTTGGACTGCAAGGAGATCCAACCAGTCCATCCTAAAGGAGATCAGTCCTGAATATTCATTGGAAGGACTGATGTTGAAGCTGAAACTCCAATACTTTGGCCACGAAGAGCTGACTCTGATGCTGGAAAGACCCTGATGCTAGAAAAGACTGAAGGAGGGAGGAGAAGGGGACGACGAAGGATGAGATGGTTGGATGGCATCACCGACTCAATGGACATGAGTCTGAGTAAACTCTGGGAGTTGGTGATGGACAGAGAAGCCTGGCATACTGTGGTCCATGGGGTCACAAAGAGTCAGACACGACTGAGTGAACTGAACTGACCACACATTTATATGATGGAAGAGATATATCTGTCTGGAACCCAGCAATGAACTCACATGAAAGTATAAGTGGACACTTGTAAGTGTGTGTGAGTGTGGCTGCAGCACACACAGCCAGCAAGGCTACAAAGCGGAGAACACAGATGGCTCCCCCAGGCCCCCGCGCCTGGCGCTCTCGTGTTCTCCAAGTCCTCCGAGCCTGAGGACCAAAGTCTGCTCACAGGCTGGTGAGGCCACCTGGCTGTCCCTCACGGTCAGAGCTGACCTGGTTGGAGTGCATTGCAAGACAGAGCAGGGGCAGCTGCAGCGGAGACCACAGAGGACGTCAAACAGGCGGGGGCGCAGACTCTGAGCTGGGCGGGCTTGGAGACTGGGAGCTGAAGACGGCTCCCAGGGCAGAGCTAGCGGGGCCAAGAGGGAAGGAGGCCAGGAAGCGGTTCGTGACTGGGGACCAGTTTGCATCCCCGCCCCCCGTCACCCCAGGGAACAGCTGGCAACATCGAGAGACATCTGTGCTTATCAAAAACCGGGGGGACAGGCTGGGGCATCTGGTGGGCGGAGGCCAGGGATCCAGCTGGTCACCCGTCAACGTGCAGGACAGTCCCTGGCAACCACGGTTATCCTGCCTCCATTCTCACCGGTGCTGAGGCCCAGAAAGCCTCTTTCCGACCAGCGCAGAGGACACTCCAAGTTTCCAGTGCAAACTGGTGCCACACGTGGGCGGTTCCCACCTTACGAGAATTTCTGCTTCCAACCTTAGGCATGCCCCCAGAGCTCCGGGAACACTCACACCGAGAGTGAAGAGACCTGAGACCAGAGGGTCCTGAGGCGGGAAGGCTCCTTTCTACCCACTCTCGGTTTTCTTAGAAGTGCTCCTTTGTAGGAAGGGAGATGGCCTGAAGAAAAGCAATTTAGGAGAAATGAATTGTTCCCTTCTCTTGCAATGAAATGGGAAAGCTGCCATTTGACTAAACAGGGGTCATTACCCTTTGAAAGATGTCTTCCCTTTTGTCTGATTCAAACTAGCCATTTTTCATGTAAAATATAAGCTAACTGGGAAATTACATTTCTACTCTTTTATAATACAGATTAGAGAGATGAAGAAAAATCTGCCACAAACAATCGGAAAAGCCATTATTCAGAAGAGGAGCAGCCTGCAGGAGGCCAGCGTGCTGGAGAAGCCAGCCCTGAAATGAGCACACGGCCCCACGAGTCATTCATAACCCCAGATGCACACCACGATCACCGGAGATGCTTCGAAACTCCTGACAATCGGGTCACACCGAGGACCAGTGACATCAGAACCTCAAAGATGGGTTCTTCGTCTCGTGAATCAGAATCACCTGGAGGGCTTGTTAAAATTCAGGTGGCTGGCCCCACCCTTTCAGAGGTGGAGGCTAAGAAACTGCATTTCTTCCCTGTCACAGGTTCCCTGGTGGCACTGATGCTGCTGGCCTGGAAACCACATTTGAACTACTGTCCTCAGGAAGAGGCCTGGGCATCCCCAGGTGTGCAGGCTGCGTTGAGAACCACTGCTCAGGTGCTGGCTTCACCGAGGGAGGCAAGCAGGAGGTAGAGCGCGTGGGCGCTTTGCTCCTCTCTGCTTTATCAGATCAAGACGCGCGCGTGCTAAGCCGCTTCACCTGTGTCTGACTCTTTGTGATCCTATGGACTGTAGCCTGCCAGGCTCCTCTGTCCATGGGATTCTCCAGGCAAGAATACTGGAATCGGTTGCCATGCCCTCCTCCAGGGGATCTTCCTGACCCAGGGATCAAACCCATGTCTCTAACGTCTCCTGCATTGGCAGGCGGATTCTTTACCACTAGCGCCATTCTGCATTTCTTCCCTGTCACAGGTTCCCTGGTGGCACTGATGCTGCTGGCCTGGAAACCACATTTGAACCACTGTCCTCAGGAAGAGGACTAGGCATCCCCAGGTGTGCAGGCTGCGTTGAGAACCACTGCTCAGGTGCTGGCTTCACCGAGGGAGGTAAGCAGGAGGTAGAGCGCGTGGGCGCTTTGCTCCTCTCTGCTTTATCAGATCAAGATGCGCGCGTGCTAAGCCGCTTCACCTGTGTCTGACTCTTTGTGATCCTATGGACTGTAGCCTGCCAGGCTCCTCTGTCCATGGGATTCTCCAGGCAAGAATACTGGAATCGGTTGCCATGCCCTCCTCCAGGGGATCTTCCTGACCCAGGGATCAAACCCATGTCTCTAAAGTCTCCTGCATTGGCAGGCGGATTCTTTACCACTAGCGCCATCTGGAAGCCTACAGTCCTGACGACGAGATTCCCTTAGTGAATAGAGGATAGGAAAGGGGAAGTGGTAGCTGTGGACTGGACCAAGTGAGCAGACACAGCCTCAATCAAAGATTAAGTTAATCTAACTCCGCTGGGACTGAGTCACGCTGTGCCAAGTGTCCCCTAACAAGACATGACAAGGAGGGCCCATGACCCCTATGGTGCACACCCCCAACTGCACACTTCCACCTGATAATGAGAAAACATCAGGGAACCTCAAGTTGAGGGACGTTCTACATCATGACTGATCATTACTCTCCAAGAGCATGAAGGTCAAGGAGAGACTGAGGAAACGTCACAGATTGGAGGAGGCTAGCGGCTGCCGTCTGTGGCGTCGCACAGAGCCGGACACGACTGAAGCGGCTTAGCAGCAGCAGCAGCAGGACCTGAGAGCTAAATGCATGTGGGATCCTGGATTAGATCCAGAGACCGAATGAAGACATGAGAAATCCTGAGGAAATTCAGGTAAGCCTGTAGCTTCATTCATGTCGTCGTACCAATGCCGAATTCCTCGGGTTTGACAAGAGTGCCATGGGTATATAGGGTGATAACGGTAGGCGAAGCAGGGTTCGCCTACTGTCTTCACAACCCTTCTGTACATTCTAAATTATTTAAAGGACTTCCCTGGCAGCCCAGTGGTTACAAACTTCACTTTCCAGTGCAGGAGTTGCAAGTTCAGTCTCTGATTGGGAAGCTAAGATCCCATATGCCTTGGAGGCAAAAAAAAAATCAAAGCACAAAAACAGGAGCAGTATTGCAACAAATTCAATAAAGACCTTAAAAATACTTTTAAATTATTTAAGATAAAATATTTTAAAATGAGAATCCTGGGACTGTAAGATTTTTCTCAACTCCTTTCATAACTTGGAATTTATGAAAAGATCCACAGAAGAGATGCTGATGGTCATAGAGACACCACTGTTCTCTAACTCCGTTCCCAGTGGCTGCTGGTGGCAAGGACAAGGTAGGGTGCCAGGCGGACTTTGAGGCAGGACGTGGGCGCATGTTTCACTTTTCCTTTAAGGTCCTTGGTCATTAGAAAACCTGATTAATCCAGTTGTGACTAGGATAATACTGAGCAGAAATACAGAAATGGCACCGCTTGTGGAACACAGACAGGGTGCAGGGGGTCAGGCCCTTCTGAGTCCTCCTTCAGCTGCAGTTTACTCAGCTATGAAATGAGGGACTCAGATAAGATCTTCCGAAGGGCCTTCTCACCATCCTGTTCAATGGTTCACATGTACACTGGGATTTCTGAATGATCATCTTTCCGTGAAAGCAAAGCATGCCTATTTCAAACCCACTGGGAAATATAATAATCTTTAAATAAATTATTATTTCAATTTCTTCTTTATACTTTCACAGTATGTTCCCAATTTGCAAAAAGTGATATGTCATGGTTTTATGAATCTGGGGAAATGAACTAAAACAATACACAAATACAGGAATATCAGTATTGTCAAGACCGACAGAAAACAAATCACACCGGAGCAGGCCACTGATGGCTTGGAATTGCTGATGACACTCTTCTCTGAGAAATATCACAGATTGATAAGATGTATAAATATGAATGCCTGAAAGCTCAACAAGATGCTAAAGGAAATGAGTTTATTCTGCTTTCCACAAATGCACAATTGATTTCTCCTTTGCCTCGAAGTCTCAAATTCTGCCGTTTTCAATCTATCCCACCACCAGGTTGTCAGGCTGTGAGTGTGATCAAAAGTTAAAATCTACAAGTACAGTTTGAATCCAGTGTTTCAGAATGTTAAATCAAAACAATGGAGATGTCCATGTCTGGCCATGAGAGAGTAACTGGTTTCAGATATCTCCTCTTGTGGAAGCACTGTTACTGGCTGAATGCTTGCGTCCCCCCACCCCCAGATTCGTATGTGGAAGCCACCCCAAAGTAATGGTGTTCGGAGGTGGGACCTTTGAGAGGTAATTGGGTTTAGATGAAATCACGTGATGCGATTAGTGGCCCCCACAGCTCCCTTTCTCTGTGCATCTAAGGAGGGGCCACGTGAGCGCACACGATGGTGGCCACCTACAAGCCGAGAGCAGAGGGGGTGAACCTGGCCTTGCCTGTGCCTTGACCTTGGACTTGCCAGCCTCCCAAGCTGGGAGAAGTACATTTCCATTGTTGGAACCCCTCAGTCTGTGGTGTTTTGGTAGCCTATGCAGACTAAGACAACAATTGTTTATAAAACTGAATAAAACGTGCATAGCAATGGTTTTGAGGTTCTAGGCAATGGGCAGTGTAGCAGAGCAACCCCTGAGGGAAGAGATATGCCAGGTATCTCAGGAGCAGCTGCTCATTTGCTGGGGGCAGGTCACCTCCCACACAGGGGCCTGGTCCTGCTGGGCAGAGGTTGGAGCTGCTAAAAACAGCTGCAAGTTGGAAGGGAATATGCTACAATGGAATATTACTCAGTGATTAAAAAAGAATGAAATAATACCATTTTCAGCAACATAGATAACCTAGAGATAATCCCTAAGTGAAGTATGTCAGAGACAAATATCATATAATATCTCTTGTATGCAGAATCTAAAAGAAAAAAAAAAGATACAAGTGAACTTATTTGCAAAGCAGAAATAGGCCCACAGGCATAGAAAATAAGCTTATGGTTACCAAAGAGGGAAGGAGTAGGGAAGGATAAATTAGGAGGCTGAGATTAACATATCAGTTCAGTTCAGTTCAGTCACTATCAGGCAGATAACTAGGACCTACTGCATAGCACAGAGCTATATTCAATATTTCATAACGACCTATAAGGCAAAAGAATCTGGAAAAGAATATATATATATATATAACTGAATCACTGTCCTGTACATCTGAAATCAGTCAATTCGATATAACTCAAGTAAATCAACCAAACTTGAATTAAAATATGTAATTTAAAAAAAAGACAATGATAAATGGAGGCAAAATTGGCAAATCTTGGTAGAGAGATTAAAAGAATCTGGAAAAGAATATATATATATATATAACTGAATCACTGTCCTGTACATCTGAAATCAGTCAATTCGATATAACTCAAGTAAATCAACCAAACTTAAACTATGTAATTAAAAAAAAAGACAACGATAAATGGAGGCAAAATTGGCAAATCTTGGTAGAGAGATGTTGGGATTTTTCATATAATTTTTTGCAACTTCCTTTAAAACCACATACAAATGAAACATGACGAAAGAGCATGGTGTCACTGAAAGGAACAGGAGCTTCCCTCATAAACATGATTTTAACCCACCAGTCTCACCCTCTAAGCCACGTCTTCCTTCCACCAGTTGGACATGGTGCCCAGCGATGGCCAGTTGGTTGGGATGACCCACGATGTCATTTAATGCTTGCTGGCCATGATACACCCAGTGAACAAGTGCAGGTGAGTAATCTGGGGTGGGTGACCGCTGACGTTCTCTCCCCAAATCCCGCACCTTGACCCTCTGAGCAGGGAAGTTCCACTTCCTGGTCACCTGTATCCCTGGTCCATACTCTGGGTACTTAGCTACGTGACTTACTGAGATACCACAGGTGAAAAATATTTGTTAACTTTGATCTTTATCAAGAACACGGTGTTCAGTACCTGATATTTATGGGAATTGCTGGAAAGAGATGTTGAGGCAGCCCATCCATTCCTTGTTGTTCTTTCGCCCAGTCGTGTCCAACTCTGTGCGACCCCATGAACTGCAGCACACCAGGCTCCCTTGTCCTTCACCATCTCCCGGAATTTGCTCACACTGCTGTCCATTGAGTCAGTGGTGCCATCCAACCCTCCCATCCTCCGTCAGCCCCTTCTCCGGCCCTCAGTCCTTCCCAGCATCAGAGTCTTCTGCAATGAGTCAGCTTTTCACATCAGGAGGCCAAAGGATTGGAGCTTCAGCCCTATCATCAGTCCAGCCCATACATTCCTTAAGCTTTTCCAAACTTCCCCCCTGCCTCAAGTCAGCTTATCAGGGACCTGCACAGCTGGTCACTGTTTGGGCCACTTGGTGGGTTAAAAATGGCTCCCTGTTCCTTGCCATTTCTGCCATCAAGCAGTGGAGTCAATTTCCCACTGCCTAGAATCTGAGCTATCCCAGTAATCTGGTTTGACCAGCAGAATGTGGAGAAAGTAGCACTGTGAGACTTCCAAGGCTGGACCTTGGGGTGTCTATGTATCTCAAAATGCCTGCAGCTTGCCCTTCACTGTTAGAATGGTTCTCTTGGCCCCCAGCAGCCATATTCTGAGAACCGAAGCATCCCAGTTGACAGCCCAGCTGAGCCCCCAGCTGACAGCCAGCACCATCAGCAGCCAAGTGAGGGAGCCACGTGGGATGCTCGCCTCGGCCAACATGGATGATGCAGCTCCAGCAGATGCGACTCCGTCACTGCCCAGCTGAACCCAGTCAGTCGGCAGACTCAGGAAAAACCACACATCGCTGTGTCAGGTCACTAAGTTTGATGGATTTTAATGCAGTAGTGGGGCTTCCCTGGCGGCTCAGTGGTAAAGAATCCATCTGCCAGTGCCTACCGATGCCGGAGTTGTAGGTTTGATCCCTGGGTCGGGACGATCCCCTAGAGAAGCAAATGGCAACCCACTCCAATATTCTTGCGTTGGATATCCCATGGACAGAGCCTGGTGGGCTACAGTCCATGGAGTTGACTTAGCAACTAAACAACAACAATCAGCAATAGGTGCCTGAAACAACCCTCCACCCCTACAATCTTGGTGGTATCTTTCACTAAAAGGTACTTTGGTACTGGGTCATCTTGCGTTAAGAGACACGGTGTGAAACTGCCATTCATAGAGAAGTCATGGCTGTCTCCCCCAGAGCTCTTCCAAGGACAAAGTCTGCATCAACAGACACTCCTGCTATGAGGGCCCACAGCAGAAATTCTCAGGTGTCAGCCACAGGTGTTTGAGCATCTGCTAAACAACTCACCTGTGTTTATCTTACTGCTGCTGTGAACTTTATAACTGACCTTGTTTCTCTATTTGCTTTGTGTACTAGGAAGCTTGAAGCTAGTTTGTGAACCATCTCAGTCAGCAATGAACTAACCCTCCCCCTGCATTTTTTCCTACTTTAAATTTTTGTTTTCCTGTTTCCAACTATTTATTCCAACATTGTATATTGCTTGCATTTGGGGAAGTTATATCAAATCCTTTGTGGTCTGAGACAAAATATAAATAAATATGAAGAAATACAGGTAAATAAACATCATAACGTAAACTTCCAACTTTGCCATTCCTTGTTTTTCTGTAAATGTCATAAAGAGACTTTAACATAAGAATAGGGAAAATTAATTATGCCTTGTTCACCAGGAAAGACATAAAAAGGAATTCATGATCCTGTTTGTAAACTTGCTTTAAGATCATCATTCTCAAATTCTGGTATGTTACTCTATAGGTTAAGAACTTTCAGTGATTCAAGAGGCAGTGGACAGAATGATGCACCCAAGGGTGTTCACCTCCAAATCCCCTGCACCTCTGATATGTCAGGTTATACTGTGAAGGGAATTTAGGTAGTGGGTGGAATTGTTGCGAATCATCTCACTGGAGAAGGAAATGGCAACCCTCTCCAGTATCCTTGCCTGGAGAACTCCATGGACAGGGGAGCCTGGGGAGCTCCTCTGTCACAAAGAGTTGTCCACGACTGAGCAACTAAGCCCAATCATCTCATGTTAAAATTGGGAAAGCATTCTGGATAACTTGGATAAGCCCAATATAATCACAAGAGACTTAAAAGTAGAAAACAGAACTGGAGAGATAGCTTGAGGATGCTACCCTCAGTTGCTGGCTTTGAAGATTCAGGAAGGGGCCAGGAGGAAAGTGGGCACCCCTAGTAGCTGGAAAAGGCAAGAAAACAACCCCCCCCTAGAGCCTCCAGAAGGAGTGTGCCCTGCCCCCAACCTTTGGTTTCAGCTGAAACCATTTCTGGCTTCTGACATCCAAAGACATAAGCTAAAAAACTGTACTGTTTAAGCCCCTAAAGCCAGGATGATTTGTTATAGCAGCCACAGAAACTCACACACAAGATAACGGACAAGCCTGGGAATGCACCCAGGACTCTACAGCCGGGCTGCACTCTCCCATCTCATTCCAGCCACTCTTCCATCTCTAACCCCTTCCCTTCTCCATTCTCCTCCCACCTATCCCCATTCAGTCCTCCCTGGACCACTTGGCCTGGATTCTGCATGCTTCAGACACTGGCACACATGTCCCCCATTTGCCACGTCCTGTCCCTCCCCCTCTTCTCACAACCTGTCTACCTGCTGAACTCTTCCTCACCCATCAAGACCCAGCTCAATGGTCACCTTCTCCCTGGAGCCCTCCTTGATTCCACCTGAGTCCTACCCACTGCTGCATGCCCCACAAAAGGGCCTCTGGCTGAGAACACATGTGCTTTATGCTATGACGTCAGCATTGTAGGTTTTCTTTTCTCTAGCCCTACCCAGAACTGACACTTTGAAAACAAAGACTGTTTCAGTCACCTTTGCCCCCCCGGTGCCTGGCTCTTAGTAAATGCTGTCCTAATAGGATGGAATTGAACAAAACCACAAGGACATGACCACATTGCCCAGGCTGGCAGCTCTTTCACCATCTGTAAAAACCCTGTGTCAACAAATTGGAGGCAGCACAGGGTCAGGAGGCTGGCTCTGCCAGCAGGGCCCCTGGACTCCCTCCAGCTCCACCGCCACCTGCCGCGTAGCCATGGGCAAGTTTCCGGATGTCTCTGTACATCCCTTTCCTGATCCACAAAACTAGGAGTGGAGTAGAAACCTCCACAATTCAGAGCTACCAGAATAAGGTGCAGGGATGAAGCACTCAATGAGCACTGTGGGTCATTATTTATTTACCACCCTTTAGAAAGAAGTCTCCATTCTTACACGAGCTCAAAAATGACACGGGAGTTCAGCTTTTGCTACCAATAGAGAAAACTGCTTTGGCCACGGGCAGGGATGTGACAGGTGTTTGCCAAGAGGGTTTCCTAGTAAAGGCTGCCTTCAAAACAGGGATGAAAAAAAAAAAAAAAATCTGTGTCACGTTCTAGGTTTCTGCAATAACAGCTATCAATATTCAATATTCAATAGAGAAAACTGCTTTGGCCACCATGAAGGGCCCCCTGATTGCTGGCCCAAGTGTGCCCACTCTCTTTAGGTCCCCTCCTGTCCCATCATACCTCCCTGTCTTCAGTCCCCTGTCTTCACAAGTGGAGACTCGTGGAAGGCAATTCTTACAGCATCAGAAAGTAGCCAGCACACTGCTCTAGAAATCAGAAAGCCTCACGGGCAAACTGGATCCAAGATGAAATTTACAGGAAAGCCACCAAGGAAATGTGCTGACACACACTCTGAGCCCACCCAGCCCCCGAGACTGATTCTGTGGGATCAACCAGCTCCCCCAAGACGTGTGCATTGGTGGGACGCCTTAGGAGAGACCCTGGATGGTGCTCAAGGCTTTCCTTGCTGGATGTCTCCATAGGACTCCTACAGGAACGCTGCATGAATCCCCAACTAGATGCTAGAGTATTTCCAGAGTGGAGACTCACGGAAGGCGAGGCTTGCAGCATCAGAGCACAGCGCGGACGCACACGTGTTTCCCGCCCGCACCCATTCCCCTCCTGCAGTAGCACCACACTTGGCCTTTGGAACGACCCCCTCCAGCATAGTAGCAGTGACGCCAGGATCACCAGCTGAGCCCCTGCCCCAAGCCCCAGTGCCCAGCTACCGCTGCTCCTGGCAGAGGCCGTCCATTCACTGCCGCCCCCCTAGTTCTACGCAGCAGCCCCTGTGAAGCCGGGGTCTTCAGCTCTCCATCTATCTGTGCGTTGCCCAACACCCTCCCAGCAAATGCCTTTCTGGGTATCGAGCCAGCTGACGTTCATTTCCGTTGCTTGCAAACAAGCACCTGAATGCCTGCTCTATCTGTGACCTGAACCCGAGCCGAGGACCCACGGGCAGGGATGTGACAGGTGTTTGCCAAGAGGGTTTCCTAGTAAAGGCTGCCTTCAAAACAGGGATGAAAAAAAAAAAAAAAATCTGTGTCACGTTCTAGGTTTCTGCAATAACAGCTATCAATATTCAAGCTGCTTCCGGGTGATTTAACATGAAAGAGCAGCCTTCGAAGGCAAAGCCCTGCCTCCTGTGAGCAGCATTTCAAGAGGATGGAAAGTGCCCAGGGCGCCTGAGTGGCAGCAGCGGGCACCGTGCTGCGCAGCTTAGTGGCACTGGGAGAACCGCGGGCAACATAAGCAGCCAGGGGATGTTCTCAGCGCTGCCCCGGGCCAGATCCCCCACAGGCAGGCGGCATACTGGAGACCCAGCAACCCCTTCAGGCTTTAGATATTATATCCGCCAGGCGGATACCTGCTTGGTGGCTGTAGGACCCAGGATGGAAGCAACACTCAGGGCTAGAGAACCCAGCGGAAGTTATCCCTGCCCGTGGGAACTGGAGTGGGAGAGGCTTCAAGGACAATGTGGGATTAAAACAGAGTTGCCAGCAATCCTACCTCCAGGGCATATGTCAGAAGAAAACTAATTCAAAAAGATTCATGCTAACCTGTGCTCACAGCGGCACCATTCCCAACAGCCAAGACATGGAAACAAACTCAGTGTCCACCGACAGATGAATGATAAAGAAGACACGGTACACAGATACAGTGGAATATCACTCAGTCATAAAAAGAATGAAATAATGCAGCATGGATGGGTCTAGAGATTATCACACTGAGTGAAGTAAGTCAGAAAAAGAATGACGCATACCACACTTATATGCTGGCTGTCACGGGGGAGGGGTTGGGGGAGGGGCTGGGGGAGGGGCAGACTGGGGTCTGAGACCAGCAGAGGCCAAGTATCACAGAGGACGGGCAAACACCAGGGCCCTATCGCACAGCACAGGGGACTGTAGGCAATATCCCGTGACTGACCACGATGGAAAAGAGTTTAATATAAAAAAGAGCACGTATACATATTATATATAACTGAATTACGTAATATATAGCGTGCGTGTGTGTGTTAGCTGCTCAGTCGTGGCCAGCTCTTCACAACCCCACAGACTGTAGCCCATCCAGCTTCCTGTCCTTGGAATGCTCCAGACAAGAATACTGGAGTGGGCAGCCATTCCCTTCTCCATTCTCTGGGGAAGCTTCTCAACTCAGCTTGAACCTGGGTTTCCTGCCCTGCAGGTGGATTCTTTACCATCTGAGCCACCAGGGAAGCCCCATGCACATACATACTTTGGTATATACCAAAAACTAACCCAACATTGTAAATCAACTATACTTCAATTTAAAACAACACAACACCACCACCTATTTCAGTCCTTTTGGGTATATAACTATGAGTAAAAAGAAGAGGTGGCAAGAATACAGAAAAACATACAAAAGAGGTCTTAATGACCCAGATAGCCACGATGGTGTGATCACTCACCTAGAGCCAGGCATCCTGGAGTGTGAAGTCAAGTGGGCCTTAAGAAGCATCACTACGAACAAAGCTAGTGGAGATAATAGAATTATAGCTAACTTATTTCAAATCCTAAAAGATGATACTGTTAAAGTGGTACACTCAATATACCAGCAAATTTGGAAAACTCAGCAGTGGCCACAGGACTGGAAAAGGTCAGTTTTCATTCCAGTCCCAAAGAAAGGAAATGCCAAAAAATGTTCAAACTACCACACAATTGTACTCATCTCACACGCTTGCAAAGTAATGCTCAAAATTCTCCAAGCCAGGCTTCAACAGTACATGAACACAGAACTTCCAGATGTTCAATCTGGATTTAGAAAAGGCAGAGTAATTAGAGATCAAATTGCCAACACTCATTGGATCAGAGAAAAAGCAAGAGAATTCCAGAAAAACATCTACTTCTACTTCATTGACTATGCTAAAGTCTTTGACTGTGTGGATCGCAACAAACTGGAAAATTCTGAAAGAGATGGGCATACCACCTTACTTGCCTCCTGAGAAACCTGTATGCAGGTCAAGAAGCAATAGTTAGAACTGGGCATGGAACATCAGATTGGTTCAAAATTGGAAAAGGAGTACGTCAAGGCTATATATTGTCACCCTGCTTATTTAACTTATATACAGAGTACATCTTATGAAGTGCCAGGCTGGATGAAGCAGAAGCTGGAATCAAGATTGCCAGGAGAAACATCAATAACCTCATATATCCAGATGACACCAGCCTTATGACAGAAAGCTAAGAGGAACTAAAGAGCCTCTTGATGAAGGTGAAAGAGGAAAGTGAAAAAGCTGGCTTGAAACTCAACATTCAGAAAAATAAGATCATGGTTTCTGGTTCTATCACTTCATGGCAAATAGATGAGGAAACAATAGAAACAGTGATAGACTTTCTTTTCTTAGATTCCAAAATCACTGCAAATTGTGACTACAGCTATGAAACTAAAAGATGCTTGCTCCTTGGAAGGAAAGCTTTTACAAACCAAGACAGCATATTAAAAAGCAGAGACATTACTTTGTCAACAAAGACCCATCTAGCCCAAGCTATGGTTTTTCTAGTAGTCAAGTATGGACGTGAGATTTGGAACATAAAGAAGACTGAGCACTGAAGAATTGATGATTTTGAACTGTTGTGTTGGATAAGACTCTTGAGAGTCCCTTGGACTACAAGGAGATCCAACCAGTCCATCCTAAAGAAATCAATCCTGAATATTCATTGGAAGAAATGATGCTGAAGCTGAATCTCCAATACTTCGGCCACCTGCAAACGCAAAAAGCAAACTCATTAGAAAAGACCCTAATGCTGGGAAAGATTGAAGGCAGAGGAAAAGGGGATGACAGAGAATGAGATGTTGGATGGCATCACAGACACAATGGACCTGAGTCTGAGCAAGCTCTGGGAGATGGTGAAGGACGGGAAGCCTGATGTGCTGCAGTCCATGGGGTCACAAAGAGTAGGACCCGACTGAGCGACTGAACAACAGCAACAACTAGGAGTGAAAGGGCTTCCCTGGAGGCTCAGATGGTAAAGAATCTGCCTGCAGTGCAGGAGACCTGGGTTCAGTCCCTGGGTTTGGAAAATCCCCTACCGGAGGCCATGGCAACCCACTCCAGTATTCTTTCCTGGAGAATCCCCATGAACAGAGGAGCCTGGCGGGCTACAGTCCATGGGGTTGCAAAGAACTGGACACGATATAGCGACTGAACAGCGAGAACAACAAAGGATGATCTGCGTGACAAAGGCATCAGTAGGGCAGGCCAGATGCGATGGCCCAGATAAGGGGTTTATGACTTGGATGAGGGAAGGGTGTCAGCAAGGAAGACCTCCTGGAGGCAGTGCTATCCAAACAGGGAAAGGAAATCTTGGGGTTTCCAGACTGGTACCTGGGAACACAGGGCAGGGGGAAGGAGAGGGGCTGAAAGGGGGAGGATGGGGAGAGCCTAGCAGGGGCAGAGGCCCAGGGCCATGAGAGTCTCTGTGTATTTGATGGGATTTGGAGAAGCAGAGAGTGAGGTGGGGAAAGGCAAGAGTGAGTGTGGAGTGCGGGGAGCAGGCAGAGCACAGCGCCCCTGGAGGGGAGTCTCCCCTCTCACACCCGCCTTCCCATCCCAGCTGAGCTCAGAGCACAGGAGAACGAACACGGAGGCCCGCTGGCTTCGCTTCAGCAACGCCCCAGGCAAACCACCTGAGAAAGGTGCGCAGAGACCAGAAGGTTCTTGTCTTTCCCAGCACCTCTGTGGCTCCAGTTCCTTCCCCAACCCTTCCCATGTTTGGGCCCTTGTCCGAGGGGACAGACAGCAGAAATAGGAATTGTGGGGAACTCCCAAAGCAGCAAATGATAAAGGTACGCAAACTCTTGAGCGCTGACTCTCTCTATCGGACACTGTAGCTCCACTTTGCAATTGGGGAGACTGAGGCTTGGGATGTTCTGATGCTTTCTCAGCACTACCCTGGTCATGAGTGGTGAAGCAGGCACAAGTCCAGACATCCTGGCTCGGTCCTGTGTGCCTCACTCCAAGGCTGGCTGGGAAGGGAGGACGGAGAGGGAGGAGACGGCTCGGCCTTCAGCACCACGAGGAGGGCCCAGGGCAGAGAGGAGAGGAGCCCAGGCCTCCTGGGTGTTCTTCCTGCTCCACCAGCTCCGTGCCCTGTCTGTCCCTGCTGTCACCTCCCCTGGCTCACAGAGAGGGAAGAGGAGACATCCCTCGTTGATCACACCTCTCTAGAAAACATTCCTGGGTACCGTGGTGCGGGAACCTCCTTCCTGTACCAGTTCAAGTCTCAAGCTTCCCCTCTCTCTCCTGCATGCTGCCTCACCCAGCCCAGCAAACACTTAGCTCCTGGGACTCAGGCCAAGGGCTATCCTTTCCTCTAAAGACTACCCTCTTCCAAGCCCCTGCACAGGCTCGCCAGCCCTGTGCCTGCTGGCGGCTCTGTCTTCTTCAGCCCGCCTGTCAAGGGGGTCCACTCTTCCACTGGGGCTGGGAGCTGCAGTCAAGGAATCCTGGGTCTAGGATCAGGAATTTCCCAGCACAGCCTGCCTTCCCGCTGCCCTGGCCATGATCTGGTTACATAAAAGCAGCCAGACTGCTCCGCGAGTCTCAGGAGCCTCGAAACAGGGCTTTACAAATAGCTGTTCCTGGGCCTTCAGCTCCAACAGCCGCGGAGTGCTCACAGAGCTTGCTAAGGTCCCCGAGGACTCCCATCTTTCCGGCAGCAGGCCCTGACCTCCCCTGCCTCCCCACAGAGACGTGCTCTGCTGAGGGCAGATACGCTGTCTTTATAAAACATGAGGTTATTGTGAATCTGCAGAGGCATGCACTGAGTTAGAGTCACGAAAACAGTCACAAAACTGTAATAATTTAATTAGGGAAAATGGGAAGAAACTTGAACACTTCAAAACTCAAGTCAGAACCACTTCCCAAGGTTAGGCAACTCAGACTGCCCACACTGGGCCAGAGGCTTCGGCTGCCCCTAAAATAAAGCAAGCCTCTGCGCCACTCCTCGCGCTCTCCCCTCTCCCAGCCCCCTGTCTCCACTGCCACATATCAGCTAGAAAACTTCTACTCAGTCACCAAGGCCCAGCTCAAAGGGCTCCCCCTTTAGGAAGTCCACCTGGGTTTCCCCTGACTGAATGAGTGGCTTCTTCTTCTGAGCGCCCTCAGAACCATGAAGACATCCTATTATCTTGTTTATGGAACTGTCTTATTGGCGTTTACCTCTCTGCCATCCCATGAGAGAAAAACTTTTTGAAACAGACGCCAGCTAGCTCATCTGCCCTTCTCCCAGGCCCTGGCACAGCCTGGCATGCAGGAGGGCTCCCCACCACACTGCTGGAGCCAAACACCAGGGCTTCTGGAAAGGGGCAGCGAGGGGGCCAAACCCTGAGGATAAGCGTGTCGTCCTCTTTCAGCGTCACCTTGAACGCCCCGTGCAGGACGACCGGACGTGACGGATGATGAAGCCCTGTGGGTCCAGCTAAATAGAATGCAAAGCAGGTCCCTGCCTTGATGGGGTTGTATTTAGTAAGGAGAGGTAGAGACAGGCAGCAAAACAAATATACAAGGATTTCTGGAAGAAAGCACCGACTGTGTGTCAACGCTGTCCTGAGAACCAGAGAGGGAAGAGCAACAGCAACACCCTTCCCTTAAAAGAAGTTATCATCTGAACTGTTTTTACAAAGAATTAGATCCTCAGATCACACCTTTTCCAGCCACTAGGCTCTGGCATCAAAGATAATGTTAGGTTTTCTTACTTGAACTTAATTTCTATCTTAAATTGTATCCACCTGTGGCAGGAATGTAACTTTTTTATTTATTTATTTATTTATTAGGAATGTAACTTTTTTATTTATCTATTTTTTAGGAGTGTAACTTTTTTACTGGCCACTTGGCATGGGGATCAGGGTTCCCCAGTGAGGGACCGAAACCCCACTCCTTGACTTATTTATTTATTTATCTATTTATTAGGAGTGTAACTTTCTTATTAGCCACTTGTGGGGGGTCAGGGCTCCCTGGTGAGGGACCAAAACCCCACTCCTTGACTTTTTCATTTATTATTTTTTAGGAGTGTAACTTTTTATTTATTATTTTTTAGGAGTGTAACTTTGCACTCATCTCACATGCTAGTAAAGTAATGCTCAAAATCCTCCAAGCCAGGCTTCAGCAATATGTGAACCGTGAACTCCCTGATGTTCAAGCTGGCTTTAGAAAAGGCAGAGGAACCAGAGATCAAATTGCCAACATCCGCTGGATCATGGAAAAAGCAAGAGAGTTCCAGAAAAACATCTACTTCTGCTTTATCGACTATGCCAAAGCCTTTGACTGTGTGGATCACAATAAACTGTGGAAAATTCTGAAAGAGATGGGAATACCAGACCACCTAACCTGCCTCTTGAGAAATCTGTATGCAGGTCAGGAAGCAACAGTTAGGACTGGACATGGAACAACAGACTGGTTCCAAATAGGAAAAGGAGTGCGTCAAGGCTGTATATTGTCACCCTGCTTATTTAACTTATATGCAGAGTACATCATGAGAAACGCTGGACTGGAAGAAACACAAGCTGGAATCAAGATTGCCGGGAGAAATATCAATAACCTCAGATATGCAGATGACACCACCCTTATGGCAGAAAGTGAAGAGGAGCTAAAAGGCCTCTTGATGAAAGTGAAAGAGGAGAGTGAAAAAGTTGGCTTAAAGCTCAACATTCAGAAAACGAAGATCATGGCATCTGGTCCCATCACTTCATGGGAAATAGATGGGGAAACAGTGGAAACAGTGCCAGACTTTATTTTTTTGGGCTCCAAAATCACTGCTGATGGTGACTGCAGCCATGAAATTAGAAGACGCTTACTCCTTGGAAGAAAAGTTATGTCCAACCTAGATAGCATTTTCAAAAGCAGAGACATTACTTTGCCGACTAAGGTCCGTCTAGTCAAGGCTATGGTTTTTCCTGTGGTCATGTATGGATGTGAGAGTTGGACTGTGAAGAAGGCTGATCGCCGAAGAATTGATGCTTTTGAAGTGTGGTGTTGGAGAAGACTCTTGAGAGTCCCTTGGACTGCAAGGAGATCCAACCAGTCCATTCTGAAGGAGATCAACCCTGGGATTTCTTTGGAAGTAATGATGCTAAAGCTGAAACTCCAGTACTTTGGCCACCTCATGCGAAGAGTTGACTCGTTGGAAAAGACTCTGATGCTGGGAGGGATTGGGGGCGGGAGAAGAAGGGGACGACCGAGGATGAGATGGCTGGATGGCATCACTGACTCAATGGATGTGAGTCTGAGTGAACTCCGGGGGATGGTGATGAACAGGGAGGCCTGGCGTGCTGCGATTCATGGGGTCGCAAAGAGTCGGACACGACTGAGTGACTGAACTGAACTTTTTATTTATTTATTATTTTTTAGGAGTGTAACTTTCTTACTGGCCACTTGGCAGGGGGATCAGGGTTCCCGGTGAGGGACCGCAACCCCACTCCTTGACTTTTTTATTTATTTATTTTTTAGGAACGTAACTTTTTTTTTTATTTATCTATTTTTTAGGAGTGTAACTTTTTATTTATTATTTTTTAGGACTGTAACTTTCTTACTGGCCACTTGGCGTGGGGGTCAGGGCTCCCGGTGAGGGATCGGAACCCCACTCCTTGACTTTTTTATTTATTTATCTATTTTTTAGGACTGTAACTTTTTTATTGGCCACTTGGTGTGGGGTCAGGATTCCCAGTGAGGGACTGAAACCCCACTCCCTGACTTTTTTATTTATCTATTTTTTAGGACTGTAACTTTTTATTTATTCATCTATTTTTTAGGAGTGTAACTTTCTTACTGGCCACTTGGCGTGGGGGGTCAGGGCTCCCAGTGAGGGACCAGAACCCCACTCCTTGTACTAGAAGCACAGAGTCTTAGCCACCGGACCACAGGGAGGTCCTGGGAATGTAACTTTATTCAGGTTAAGCCCAGTTAATTCAGGCTCTTCCTTCCCCCTTCTTCCTTGGTCAGCCTCTAAATTCAGGGAGGGGGTTGTATTGCGTCAAGCACAGAAGGGAAAGGGGAAGGGGACCGTGGTGTCATCTGTCCAAGTGACAGCTGCTTTCATCCCCTCTAGTCACCAGTCATCGGCATCAGTTTCTGCTAGCATCTAGGAGACAGCCTCATGCCATCTGGTCCGCGGTGAAGCCCTCCCACCCAGCCTCCAGGGCGCCTCGGTTCAGCAGCTATCTCTGCTTACTTCTGCACTCTCCCTGCACCCCGCCATCCTTTGCCTGGTTTGCATGCGTGCATGCCCATTCACTCAGTCGTGCCCTACTCTTTGCGACCCCAAGGACCACAGCCCCGCCAGGCTTCTCTGTCCATGGGATTCTCCAGGCAAGAATACTGGATGAATTGCCATGTCCTCCTCCAGGGGGTTTTCCCAACCCGGGGATCGAACCTGAGTCGCCTGTGTCTCCCTGCATTGGCAGGTGGATTCTTTACCACTGAGCCAGCTGGGAAGCCCTTGCTAAGTTTAGCAAATAAAAATGCAGCATGCCCTGTTTTACCTGGTGACTCTTTCAGACACAGGAGACTGTAGACACCCTTGCCCAGTGCTTTGGGGCTGTGTAAGCCCCTGAGTCTCTAGGATCTTCTCCGTCTAGACCCCTGCCCATTGCACCTACCCTCCCTGGTTGCTGCATGACACAGGGTGGGGGACCAGGATTTCTGCTTTCCTCGGCCCAACCAGGCAGTGGGGCTCAGCCCTCTGTTGCTCTAAGATGCCCATGCTTACTTAGAGGTTTCTATCATCTCTCTTCCTTGGGGATACTTACCAAACTCCTTGGAGTAGGGACAGGGTATGGAACAAGTCCCTTTTCAGGCCCTCATGCAAGTATCTAACTCTTAGGTTTTCCCTCTAACCCTCTCCAGCAAGAACCCAAGAAAATTTTTTCTTCTCTAGAGCACAAAAATTGGTTCCGTAAGTCTTCTCCTAAGTCTTACCTTCTTATACCTAGACCTCAGCTTCTGAAATAAAAGCTTAAATTTGCTTCTCTTCATTTTCTTTGAACTTTGGCTAACCTTACCAGCACTGCCCTAGAGGCAACATGTTTAAGGGGAATAGAAAAATACTAGGGGGTGAAATAGACTAGCAGTTCAAAATATTGAGACATGCACGTTCAGATGGGCTGGAATCACTGATGACTGACCAGTGCTCCCACCTGAGACAGCAGCAGCAGCTTGTAATATAGAAACAGCCTGTGTTAATCCAGGCTCTCCAAGAAGATATCAAGATGACATTGACTGTGCAGTGACTTTATTAGGGGAAAAAAGTGCCCTGTGAGAGGAAATGAGAGGGAGCTGGGAAAATCCATCAGATCGTGATGCAAGTCTTATGACAAGTGAAGGAGAAAAGGAGGGAAGGAGATGGTCCAAGCTGTGGTGCAATCTGAGGAATGTTGGGCAAGGCCCCCAGGAGGCCCTCAGGCCAAAGTCAACAGGTAGAGGAGTCCCGTGTCTCCCAGGACTGGGTCTCCCTTAACATACAAAGCACCTTCAGTCACTGACTGAGAGCAGCTGGAGACAATGCGGCCATAATACAAATGCCGTGACGGATTTCAGAGCACGGCCGCTGGGATTCTTGGTCGCTGGTGCTCCAATAATTGAAGGTTGTGAGGATCTACTTTTTAGAAGCAGCCGAAAGGTGCTGAGGCAGTGAGAATTAAAGGGGCTAAGATTCCAGAGAAGGAAAAATTTTAGACAGGCAAGCTGGCTGTCACGGGCTGCTGTAACTTTCAGGACAGTTTCCAATTCTAGGAATGGAAAGAAGGCTAAAAATGTCATAATGCTCAGTGAAAAACTAGGTGAAGGGGGCTGCCTGGAGACAAGCAGTCCCGACATAGTTCTGGTGGACTTTGGAAGTCCTCAAGGGCAATGTTTCCTCTCAACAATAGCCGAATTCTGAGGCTATGCAGAATGCAAGCTAAAAATTTAGGTATAAGCCTCTGAAAAGTACAGTCTCAAGAGACAAAGATTTGCATTTAGGGCCCTCCAAGAAAAGAAGGCCTGTACACTTAACTTGGATTTTAGCAGAAAAGGCATGGAGATTCAGAGATGATCATAAATGGAGCCTTTAGCTGCTCAGTTAAGCCCTGACTACCCTGGGATGATCAGCCACGCTCCCTGACCCCAGTGCAGCTTCCCTGGTGGCTCCAATAGGAAAGAATCTGCCCGCAATGCAGGAGACCCAGGTTCAACCCCCGGGTCGGGAAGATCCCCTGGAGAAGGGAGCGGCTACCCACTCCAGTATTCTCACCTGGTGAATTCCAAGGACAGAGAAGCCTGGAGGGCTACAGTCCACAGGGTTGGACACGACTGAGTGACTAACACTTGCCCTGATCCCAAAAGAGAAAAGGGATAAGTCCCATCTGAAAGTGAAAGTGAAGTACACTTGCCCTGATCCCAACAGAGAAAAGGGATAAGTCCTATCTGAAAGTGAAAGTGAAGTACACTTGCCCTGATCCCAACAGAGAAAAGGGATAAGTCCCATCTGAAAGTGAAAGTGAAGTCGCTCAGTCGTGTCCGACTCTTTGTGACCCCACAGACTGTAGCCTACCAGGCTCCTCCCTCCATGGGATTCTCCAGGCAAGAGTATTGGAGTGGGTTGCCATTTCCTTCTCCAGGGGATCTTCCCAGCCCAGGGATCGAACCCTGGTCTGCATTCCGGGCAGACACTTTAACCTCTGAGCCACCAGGGAAGTCCCATCTAGAAGAGAGAAAAACCCATTAATCAACTACTAGGTGCTCCAAGGGACAAAACCACATGACCAAGTAAGAGGAAAAAAGTTAAACAATACAAACATGCCCGCAAAGATCCAAATTTAACACTAGCTGACAAGCTAAACTATAATCATAATTAGCATGTTTGAGTAATGACATGTACACGCTAGATGCTAAGCTGTGTCTGACTCTCTGTGACTCTGTGGACTGTAACCCACCAGGCTCCTCTGTCCCTGGGATTCTCCAGACAAGATTAATGGAGTGGATTGCCATGCCCTTCTCCAGGGGATCTTCCTGATCCAGGGATTGAACTCAAGTCTCTTTAAGTCTCCTGCACTGGCAGGTGGGTTCTTTACCACTAGCACCACCTCAGAAGCCCCAGATAGATTATGTTAACATAGAACTATTATCTATGAATCTGCTAAGCTGTGTCTGACTCTCTGTGACTCTGTGGACTGTAACCCACCAGGCTCCTCTGTCCTTGGGATTCTCCAGACAAGATTAATGGAGTGGATTGCCATGCCGTTCTCCAGGGGATCTTCCTGATCCAGGGATTGAACTCAAGTCTCTTTAAGTCTCCTGCATTGGCAGGTGGGTTCTTTACCACTAGCACCACCTCAGAAGCCCCAGATAGATTATGTTAACATAGAACTATTATCTATGAAAAATTAAATGGACATTCTCCAACGGCAATAGATAATACTTGAAATTAGGAACTCATTAATTGAATTTAACATAGTAGAATACAGGATTGTTGATCTATATCAGAAGACAGAGTCATAGAAAATATACAGCAGAAACATGGAAAGGGAAAAAGGAGAGAAGAAAAGAAGAAAGGGACATGTAACAGTTAGGTGGGCCACAGCCAGAACATCTAACACATACTTACGCACATATATATAACATTTAATTGGTGGTCTGGACAGAGAAAAATAATGAGACAGAAGCAGCATTTGAATGCATGATGGAACAGAATTTTTTAAAACTGATGAAAGCTTAGTTCATATATACAAGATGTTCTATGAAGTATAAAGATAGCCATAATAATATATATTATGGTAACACTAAAAAAGATTTAAAATATAGAGAAAATCATTCAAGTAGTTGAGAGGGAAAAAAATTGTCTTTAAAAGACCAACAGAAAATCTAACAGCTGAGTTGTCAACAGAAACTATGGAGTCTAATGCCAATGAAAAGAAAAACTTGAATGTTCTTCAAGAAAATACTGCCAACATAGAATTTAAATCTCAGCAAAAGAGAAAAATCCTTCACAGATAAAGGTGACATGAAGACATTTTAGACAAATAACATCCAAGAAAATTTGTTGTCAAAATTCATTTAAAACATTAAGGAGTTTTCTTGGAAGTCCTAGCCACAGCAGTCAGACAAGAAAAAAGAATCCAAATTGGAAAAGCAGTAAGACAGTCACTATTGTCATACAGAAAATCCTAAAGATGCCACCAAGAAACTATTAGACTAGTAAATGAATTCAGTAAAGTTACAGGATACAAAATTAATACACAGATATCTGTTGCATTTCTGTACACTAACAAGGAACCAATGAACTATCAGAAAGAGAAATTAAGAAAACAACCCCGTTTACAACTGCATCAAAAAGAATAAAGTACCTCAGAATAAATCTAACTATGAAAGTAAAAGAACTGTTCTCAAAAACCATAAGACCGTGAGTGATAAAATAAATTGAAATTGACACAAACAGATGGAAAGCTATACCATGTTCATGGATTGGAAGAATTAATATTGTTAAAATGACCATACTACCAAAGGCAATGTACAGATTCAATGCAATTCCTACTAAAGTTTTTCACAGAACTAGAACAAAATATTTTTTAATTTGTATGGAAACACAACAGAGCCTGAATAGCCAAAACAATCTCAAGAAAGCAGAACAAAGCTGGAGATATCAGGCTACTTGATTTCATACTATACTGCAAAGCTACAGTAATCAAAAACAGTATGGAACTGGCGGAAAAACAAACACTTAGATCAATGGAGCAGAATAGAGCACCCAGAAAGAAACTCATAGACCATGACAGAGGAGGCAAGAATAAGCAATAAAGAAAGACTGCGTCTCAAAAAAAACGGTGTTGGAGACACTGGACAGCTACACGCGAAAGAATTAAACTGGATTGCTTTCTTACCCCATATACAAAAACAAACTCAAAATGGATTAAAGACTTAAATGTAAAACTCAGTCCCAGAATCTGTAATGTTTGGTTTTAATTGTGGTGCTAGAGAAGACTCTTGAGAGTCCCTTGGACTGCAAGATCAAACCACTTAATCCTAAAGGAAATCAACTCTGAATATTCATTGGAAGGACTGGTGCTGAAGCTAAAGCTCCAGTACTTTGGCCACCTGACTCAAAGAGCCCACTTATTGGAGAAGACCCTGATGCTGGGAAAGATTGAGGGCAGGAAGAGAAGTGGAAGACAGAGGATGAGATGGTTGGATTCGCATCACTGGCTCAATGAACATAACTGAAGTCGCTCGGTTGTGTCCAACTCTTTGTGACCCCATGGACTGTAGCCTACCAGGTTCCTCTGTCCATGGGATTTTTCAGGCAAGAATACTGGAGTGGGGTGCCGTTTCCTTCTCCAAGAGATCCTCCCAACCCAGGGATTGAACCTGGGTCTCCCGCATTGTAGGCAGCAGCTTCACTGTCTCAGTCAAAATTTGAGCAAATTCTGGGAGACAGTGAAGGAAAGGGAACCCTGGTGCACTGCAGTTCATGGAGTTGCAAAGAGTCGGACATGACTTAGTGGCTAAACAACAACAATACACCTAGAAATGTATAGGATTCTTTTTTACATAAGTACTATTTGGCTGCAACTTGCCTTTTTTTCCCTCTTGACAACATGACTTGGAGATCTTCCCGTGTCAGTTTTTCTACACTAAGTTCTAAGTGCAGCCACATAGTCAAAAGTTGTCCACATCTTAATTCTAAAGACAGTATTAACCTGACCTCCCAACATCCCAAAGATCTAAAGCGTGCCACTCTGATAAGCCAAACTTCCTATGCCCCAGTTTCCAGAATTGTAAACAGGCAATTAGTAATCTATCCCGTGCTACCTCCCAGGGCACTTGTGAAAACCACATCAGAGCCAGTGTGTATTCACACTACAAAATGTGCAAAGTTGGGGATAACCACACAAGGGCTTCAAGGTAGCTGGTGGCCTCCCAGCTGAGCCAGGCTGGCAGGAGCTACAGCCCCCACCCCGCCATCTCACTGCTGATGCTTGGAAATCACAGTACTGTTTGTCACTGGCATTGTTTAATGAGCACCAAACCTCCTCAATTGCACAGAGAACAAGCACAGGCTCTGTCAGGAATACAAATTGCACGCTTCCTTAATATATTCAGAGCATGTACACTTGGCATTAATTTAAAATCATCCATTGCTCTTCTTATCAGGGTAGAGGACATTGGTGCATTTTAGTGTTATCTTGAAGTTAATTTGAGGCTTTAAATATTTAAGTGTTTGATAACTTGTAGTCTGGATGGATGAAACACTGAGCACTGTAGACTGTATTTATTTATCTGCCAGTGAGATATGGAACGCCTTCCCCTCTTGAAATAACACTGACTCTTAAATAGGTCCCTTTAAAAATTCATTTTTCAGCTATTGATTCTTTCAATGAAGATGCTCTCTCTGATAGATAAGGAAATAACTTCTGAATACCTTCTTATTCTATGGGCTATTTGGGTTAGAGTGCATGCTGGGTGAGCTATGCAAGTGGGCAAGGAAGCACATTTACTTGTGAAAACCACATCAGAGCCAGTGTGTATTCACACTACAAAATGTGCAAAGTTGGGGATAACCCAACAAGGGCTTCAAGGTAGCTGGTGGCCTCCCAGCTGAGCCAGGCTGGCAGGAGCTACAGCCCCCACCCCGCCATCTCACTGCTGACGCTTGGAAATCACAGTACTGTTTGTCACTGGCATTGTTTAATGAGCACCAAACCTCCTCAATTGCACAGAGAACAAGCACAGGCTCTGTCAGGAATACAAATTGCACGCTTCCTTAATATATTCAGAGCATGTACACTTGGCATTAATTTAAAATCATCCATTGCTCTTCTTATCAGGGTAGAGGACATTGGTGCATTTTAGTGTTATCTTGAAGTTAATTTGAGGCTTTAAATATTTAAGTGTTTGATAACTTGTAGTCTGGATGGATGAAACACTGAGCACTGTAGACTGTATTTATTTATCTGCCAGTGAGATATGGAACGCCTTCCCCTCTTGAAATAACACTGACTCTTAAATAGGTCCCTTTAAAAATTCATTTTTCAGCTATTGATTCTTTCAATGAAGATGCTCTCTCTGATAGATAAGGAAATAACTTCTGAATACCTTCTTATTCTATGGGCTATTTGGGTTAGAGTGCATGCTGGGTGAGCTATGCAAGTGGGCAAGGAAGCACATTATTAATGTGAACTATGAGTGTCTTAGAAGCCAGCCTTGTGACCTTGCAGCGGTCCCAAGGCAGCACACCCCTCACCCCACCCAGAATTACCGTCATGCCTACAAAATGTGCCAGGGAGCTGCTCCTTCAGATAGAAGGCATGTCTTTTGCTGTTTCCTAGGAAGAATGATGATTTTCGTGGAACACATAGGTACCCTTTGTGCAACTCATCCATCCATCCATCCATTCATTTATCAAGGAAGGCTATCAGCTGAGTTGATAGGAAGATAGGGAAGATAAAGATCTCCCAACCCAGGTTCAACCCTAGCTCTTTGTTTACCAAATATTTGACCTTGGGCAACACTGTCCTCCACTTAAAGCAAAATAGGGATTTTTTTTTAAGCATCCTCTTCTGACACTGTCTAAAGATAAATTACATAACGCATAGAAGCACTGGGCACACAGCCAGGTGCAAAGAAGTGTACCCAGGGAATGCCATGCACCACTGTTTATGCTCTGAGCTGTGTGCAGGGTCTGGGCAAAGCCCGCTGGAGCTGCCAAGATGGAGGCGGAGAAACCTGCACCCACACCCTGAAGGTCCGTGTAGCCAAAGCTGTGGTTTCTCCAGCGGTCATGTACGGATGTGAGAGCTGGGCCATAAAGAAGGCTGAGAGCCAAAGAATTGATGCTTTCAAACTGTGGTACTGGAGAAGACTCTTGAGGGTCCCTTGAACTGCAAGGAGATGAAACCAGTCAACCCTAAAGAAAATCAACCGTAAATATTCACTGGAAGGACTGATGCTGAAGCTGAAGCTCCGATACTTTGACCACCTGATGCAAAGAGCGGACTCGTTAAAAGAAGACTCTGATGCTGGGAAAGATTGAAGGCAGGAGGAGAAGGGGGCAGCAGAGGATGAGATGGTTGGATGGTATCACTGACCCAATGGACACGAGTCTGAGCAAACTCTGGGAGATAGTGAAGTGCTGCAGTCCACAGGGCTGCAAAGAGTTGGATATGACCGAGCAACTGAAAAACAACAACACCTTGGAGCTCAGACAATATGTAAAATGTGATAAACCACAATAGTCTGCAGAGGAGGAGCTCCAGAATCTAGACTGGCATTTGGAAATACCAGCATCTAGGGATGCACTATATGGAGAGAAGAAAAACACCAGGAGTTGAGATTCTGGAAAAAACCATTGGAGGCTTCTGGGGAACAGAAATTACTTTCGTGTGGAACAGAGATTCGTGGAAAGGAGTCCATGGTTTTGACACATGCTGCTGCCGCTAAGTTACTTCAGTCGTGTCCGACTCTGTGCGACCCCATAGACGGCAGCCCACCAGGCTCCTCCATCCATGAGCAGGCACCATTTTAGCCATGTCCATCAACACTGCCCCATTCCATGGAAAGACGGACTGGGACCAGGGAGGGAAGCACCGTGAATGCCCACTGAGATGTGAGGACTTGATTTGGTTGGAAAGGGGGCTGCCGATCATTGTTGAGCAGAGTAGGGCAGTGACGTAATCGGAGCTGGGCGCCAGGAAGGGCGATCTGGCAGCAGGAGGAAGAGCAGGTGAGAAAGGAAAAGTCTGGAAGCAGGGAGGCCAGGTGTGGCCTCACGGGAGCGCTCAGCGACGCCTGATTGGAGGGAGGCTGGCTCGGTAAGTCCTCATCTGTCGCTCCCCTGCCTACTGCAGCACCCCAGCAGCTTTCAAACTGACTAGAATATCCAGTCTCGGCAGGTGGCAGTAGGGGGACGCCCAGGGGCTCAAAAGAAACACTTTTAAAGATCAATTAGACAACAAACAACTTTTTTAAAAAATATGAAGATGTACCTTTCTCCTGGGAAACCTAACATCAAGGATTTAGTTTAAAGGCAACAACATCACCTGTGCTGATGCTGTTGTGATTTGAACACGACTGCAGTTTTGTTTGTATTTAATGAATCATTTGGTTTAGCTTTAATTTGCAGAAAGAGCTACCAGCCTAGGACTTTATGCCTCAGTCTATGTTGTTACATACCTTGTGCAATGATAATAAAACAGTCTACATCCTCAAGCTCCCCCTTGGTCCTATTACGTCTGCAGCCGTCCCTCTGTTGGACTTTACAAGGAACGGCCACCAGTATCTGACCAGCACAGTGCAGCTCCCCACCTGCAACTTCCCGTGCTGGCCATTCCAATGGAGCTTTCACTGCCAGGCTCTCCCCAAGTGGCCTCCAGGCCCCTCTACCCCTTGCTCGCGCTCGTCTCTGCCCTCATCCTCTTTGACCGTCAGCAGCTTTTGACTGCGCATGCATTCCACCTACCCCCTGCGTCCTTTCTCTCCCTTCTTTCTCACCACTGCTCCTTCTGAGGAGTCCTGCCAGCTCCTCTGCATCCTCCTGACCACTCAGTCCTCCAGCACCTTCTCCAGCTCCATTCACTCTCTCTCTGAGGATATCCATCACGGGCTATTAGCTCTCACCTTTACAGTCTAGTCCAGACTTCTGCCCGGGACTCCAGAGCAGTTTCTGGAGGCCTGTTCATCCTCCCACTTGCATGTATCATGCACCTCTTGAACTCAACATACACAAAAGGGAACTCCTGATTTCCTCCCCTAAATCTATTCTTCCTAAAATGTTCACAGCCCTAGTAAATAGCAACACCGTATCAAAGTCTTGGAATCATTCCTGTCTCCTCTTTCTCTACCAACCCACATCTAAGTAATCAGCAGATTCCATCCAAAGTCACCCAGCAGCCAATCACTGCTCACTCTCATCTGGGTTGGTCACCAGCATCACCCTCCTGGATTACTGTGATAGCCTACCCCTCTCCCTGGCTTCTGTCCTTGACCTTCCTATAACCTCTTATCAACACTTCAAATGTAAGTTAGACCAAGTCACACACCTCTGTGGTTAAAACCTTTCAAAGTCTTTTGGGGGGAAAAGTCCTTACACCAGCACTATGTGACCTGCCTCGTCTGCCTCTTGAGGTTCATCTACTTCTCTCCCCTTTGCTTCGTCCACTCCAATCGCATGGTCTTCCTAGTTGCCCCAGGACCACACCAGGGGCACCATCTGCCTCTGTGGTGTGCTAGGGCCAACTCACACCCACGGGACCTGGCTCATGGGCGACGATTGTGAGTGTCCCTTCCCAACTTCACATTCAGTGACATCATGTTGGTGGCTTAATATCAGCTATGGTGGGTGTGTTTAAACAACAAAAATCAGCCAGTGTTGCAGATAAAACCTCATTGTTTCTTCAGAGAGCTGATGACTCACAGCACACCACTGCTATACCTAGAGCAACCTGCCCTGATTTATCTCCCTACTCTCTTTGCTTCCCTCATGTCTCTGCTCAAATGCACTTCTGATCACACTATAGAAGATAGTACCCCCTACCCACACACTCCTCGCACACAAACCCTGCTGTTCTCCACCCGACTTGCTATGTATTTAACAGTTTGCATTTCCTTCTAGAATATCAACTCCATAGTGACGGGGACTTTGTTGTGTTCATTCTTTATCTCCAGCACCAGGAACACTGCCTGGCATGTAGAAGGCATTCAATAAATATTTATTGAATGACTGAATAAATTCATTTTATTAATTATTCTATGTGTTGATAAAATTTTCTGTAATTATTCAATACATTGAAAATTATTCAATAGCTAGTGAAAGAAAGTAAATAAAAGAATAAATAAATAAAAAGAAATAAATAAAAGAAAGAATAAAATAAGTGCATCATCTATTATACTGACATAGAAAGACATCTAAGATTAAAAATATTTTTAAAAATATTACTCTATTTCTCTCTTTATTTATTTTTGGCCATATGGGATGGGATCTGAGTTCCCCGACTGGGGACTGAACCAGAGCCTAAGGCAGTGAAAGTGCAGAGTTCTAACAGCTGGACTGCCGGGGAAGTCCTGAAAGAGCAAGTTGCTAAACACGTTATAAAATAAAGCGTGTGCACATATGTTCATATGCATACACAAATATGCATATCTTTTATTTCATAACACATTTAATAACTTGCTCTTTAAGGAATTCCCTGGTGGTCAAGTGGTTACACATATGTTTATACAATATGGAGCTTCCCTGGCGGCTCAGATGGTAAAGAATCTGCCTGCAATGCAGGAAATCCAGGTTCCATCCCTGGGTTGGGAAGATCACTTGGAGAAGGGAATGGCTACCCATTCCAGTTTTCTTGCCTGGAGAATTGCAAGGACAGAGGAGTCTGGCGGCCTACGGTCTATGGGGTTGCAAAAGAGTCAGAGACAACTGAGAGACTAACACTTTCACCTTCATATATACAAACAGTTCACTTAGTTCAGTTGCTCGGTCGTGTCCAACTCTGCGATCCCACGGACTGCATGCTGCAACTACCGAAGCTTGCTCGCACTCATGTCGAGTCCGTGATGCCATCCAACCATCTCACCCTCTGTTGTCCCTTCTTCTCTTGCCTCCAATCTTTCCCAGCATCAGGGTCTTTTCCAATGAGTCAGTCCTTCGAATCAGGTGGCCAAAGTATCAGAGTTTCAACTTCAGCATCAGTCCTTCCAATGAATATTCATGATTGATTTCCTTTAGGATTGATTAGTTTGATCTCCTTGCAGTCCACGGGACTCTCAAGAGTTTTTTCCAACACCACAGTTCAAAAGCATCAAATATATGTATATACATATACAAATTTATATATCATATATAAATATATTTACAAAAATGTCTCAAAAATTATGGAACTCTTCCACATTTTATGTACAGTACTTTCAGAATGTGACTTTTTAAACAATTAGCATTCACAAATCAACTATACTTTAATAAAATTTTAAAAATAAAACTAAAACAATGACCTTGTGTCATTTTTGATACATCTCAAATCTGGCAAAGCAAAGCATGAAAATTCTCTGGGGTATGAGCTCCATGAAGAGCATACCTTCATCGAAGAGCACTCCATTCACGGCATACCTTTATCGTCTAGATACTTCCCAGCAAACAGTAAGTGCGCAAAGATGCTAAGGAACGGTCGAGTTCAAGCGAGAGCTGACAGAAGCCTGAACTCAGAAGCAGGGTTGAGGGGAGGGTCGTGTGATGGTAAACGAGCAGCACCAGGAGTACGTGAGCCAGCACCTGGGGCTTTGGGGGCTGATGAACAGGAAGTGACAGAGATATCACCATTTACTCACTCACATTACCCAAGTGCCAACTTCGTGCCAAGTAGCACACTGACATCTGGGAACAAAGCGATGAACAATGGTGGTCTACCAGACCCTAAAGGCTTCAGCACCAGGAGCTAGGGGGTGAACCGGGCTTGGGAGAGAAAGCAGGAGGCCCCCTGAAGGAGTGTTGCCCCTGCAGAGCCGCCCCAAGCTGCAAGCCTGAGAAGGCAGCTCACACTCAGCGCTGGGCTCTCTATGTTTGGCCTCAAGTGCCCGCCTAGTTCTGGGCCCTTACTCACCAGGATGCACTGCTTAGACTCAACAATGACAAACCAGCCACCACGGTGAACCCCAATTTAGGGTGCAAGACCATTAACTTGGAAATGCCTCTCCTACCAGCCTGGTAATGTGGCATGAGAAACGGACAGAATTAGACCTAAACGATGATGCCTTTCTTCTTGGGAAACCAAACTTGCCCTTGGTCCATGATGATACCCTATTACACACACCATTATCTACATGTTCAATCTAAGAGACATTTATCTTCTATTTTAAGGAATTGTGATAACTCGTTATGGAAAAGAAAAAAAGAGATCAGCCACACTTCATTATGTGTTTTCCTTCATTTAGGTAGAAATCTCAATGGATTATATTCAAAAAGATACCAGTTTTTCCTCTGACCCGGATTTTCACGGGTTTCTCAATGGCAGGCAGTGGATACTGAGGCAAAGTCAATGATACATGGTAAGGAAGCATATGCATTACTGCATTTTCAATTTTCCCCAAGTCAACTGTTTCAGTCATAGTAACTAGATAGAAATAAATAACTTCCCTCTACTGTTTCTAATGATTTTCACTCTAGAAATATGATGGGCATGATGGAAAAAGCCTTAAGATTGGTATAACAAGCTTGCTTCTGTAGCTAAGCAGGAAATTTGACCTCTATTAATACTTTTTTCATCTGCAAAAATGGTTAGAATTATAATCACTTCAAAATGCTGTCGTGAAGGTTAATAATGCACTTCACAAAGTCATTATAACATATTCTAGCAAGAGCAATTATTACTGTATTAATTTGTTAAGTAAAAGAGTTTAAGTTGTATAGACATATTATTAAAAATAATTGTGTCTTAAGCTTGTGTAACTACTAATTATGTACATTTTCCTGCAACTCCTGCTAAATAACTAGCTGGGTTTTTAAAAAAAATCTAGCATGCAAATCATATTTATTTTCCCAAATGGCCACAGCCATCATGATCACTTCTGCTCCCCTAAATTTTATAAGTCCCTCCTTCCACTGGGTAACATCCCTTATATGACCCTTACATTTAACATAAGCAAGGTCAGTTTTCAGGTAGTTGATGCTCTTTTGGTAAAAGCCTGGGCTTCCCCGGTGGCTCAGCAGTAAAGCATCAGCCAGCAGTGCAAGAGCCACAGGAGACATAGGTTTGTTCCCTGGGCTGGAAAGACACCCTGGAAGGGGAACCACTCCAGTGTTCTAGCCTGGAGAATCCCATGGACACAGAAGCCTGGCGGGCTACAGTCCACAGAATCGCAAAAGGCCAGACACAACTAAAGCGATTCAACACACATGGGAAAAGATTGCATAAATAAAAGAGAAAGGCAAGAACTTAGCCAGCAAAAGTACAGAAGTTTCCTCATGAACCAAGTCTCCATGGGTTATCTGGTGAGTAACTGAAGCTGGTTTAAGAACCTGGATGCCATGGAAGCAAGTTTTTTTTCACCCGGAGCCAACGATTTCCATTATTTGATTTTGTTTGAAAGCAGAGTTGTTGCTGTTCAGTTGCTAAGGCGTGTCTGACCTTTTGCGATCCCAGGGACTGCAGCATGCCAGGCTCCTCTGTCCTTCACCATCTCCCAGAGTGTGCTCAGATTCATGTCCGTTGAGCTGATGATGCCATGCAACCATCTCATCCTCTACCGCTCTCTTCTCCTTTTGCCTTCCATTTTTCCCAGCCTCAGTTTCTTTTCCAATGAGTCAGCTCTTTGCATCACGTGGCCAAAGTATTGGAACTTCAGCTTCAGCATCAGTGCTTCTGATGAATAATCAGGGCTGATTTCCTTTAGGATGGACTGGTTTGATCTTTCTGCAGTCCAAGGGACTCTCGAGAGTCTTCTCCAGCACCACAATTCAAAAGCATCACTTCTTTGGCGCTCAGCCTTCTTTCAAGCAGAGCAGCCCAAAGTTGATAAAGCAGGCAGGAACACAGAGCGAAGACCCTTAGGGCTGCATCACGTTGTCAGGGCCGGGGGGCGGCGGGGGGGCTTCTGAGGCTTTGGCCCTTTTGACAATTTATATCCCATTCAATTTTTCACAAGAATGAGCATGGAGCCACACACAAACATCAGCCTCGTCTCCTTGATCAATTGCTCCCGCACTTACCCTCCGTCCCTCTTCGGCTCTCCTCCCTTCAAAATCTCTCTCCTCCAGCATCCCGGTGGTTCTGAGAAGAATCAGAGGCGGATGGGGAGGGAGTCATGGAGGAAGGGAAAATGCCCTTGAGTTGTTCCCATCATCCCAACATCTCTATTCCATCATCTTAGTTAGCTTCAGATTTTCTCCACCTTCACACTGAGATCTCAGCTTGCACTTCAGTTTTTCTTCTGAAAAGATTGCAGGGCGCTTGTGTTTTAAGGTATTAAAACTATCTACACTCTAGCAAAACATTCATCTTTAAAAGTGACCCTCTTGTCCGTGGCCTTCATATTAAATGAAGGTCAGGATTAAAATTCAACCCTTTCTGCCGGCACTTTCCTTAATGAGAAAACCAAACTCGGGTCTGAAGTAGATTAAGAAACTCATTTGCATGTCACTCGAGGCAACGCTGAAACATGAGGCATCACTAGAAGCAAGCACGTATGTTTCGCCACTTAAACATCTTGAGGGTTCAAATCACTTAGCGTTTGGTAACACGCTGTCCCTGAGGATCTGCCCCAGACTGAAGCTGAACACCTCAGAACCGTTCATTTCTTCTTCCATCACCCCCACAACATGCAGAATCCCAGGATGTGAGGCCTTTGGAAATATCCACAAATTCCCAAGCTTTCACTGCTTGAGAATCGTCTGGGGTGTTTGTTCCCATGCATCTTCCCAGGCTGCTCTGCCGGAACACCTCCTCATGAGGTTTGGGAGCAGGAGGGGAGTCTCTGAATTTAAATATTTAACAGGTTCTGCATGTCATATTTATACAAGCAGCCCATGGAAAACACTTCAAAAATACTGAATAATATGGTGGCATTTTCCACTGAGGGTGCTCTTCACTCACCCTGCAGCCTTTGACATGATCAAAGAAACACTCCACACTTGTGATAGATTTACGAAGAAAACAAACCCAGCAGAGAGGGAACTCAATAGTATCAGCTTCTTCCAGGTCTCACATGTGACTATTATCTGGCCTGACTCATACTTCATTACGTGGGACTTGACATACAAGACTAATATCACACACAGTTATTTCATCCACACACATACTTCCTGCCGGCACTTCAGAACAGAAGTGAACTAATTTTAGTAAATCATTCGTGGTGACTTAAGGAGACTTGGGCTGTTCAAGGAAGTCTAAGAAAAGGTAATACACAGCAGCTTCAAAACACAGTCCAGGTGAAGCTGAATTTTGGGAACATCTTCAACCCTGTGGGCTCATGACTCAAAAATGGGGAAACCTCTTGCATAGGAGCTGGAACATTTCCCAAGTGGACAGAGATCAGGCACGAACTCAAACACTAAACCACTGACACAACTGATAATTTCAGTTCAAAATATATTGCATTCAGCAAAGCTTTGACTGTGATTTACCTTTGTTAGTGTTTCTTGAGCATGATATTATTGGAATACATTCTTGTTAGTGACCCAGAGGGGCTTGTACTCAAATCTCTGCCTTGTCACACGGCCTCACTCATGACTCAATCGTGAGCCTTTAGATTTGTTTCCCAGAGTGGCTCCTGCTCTTGATGCTTCCTAAAAGAAAGTGAATGTCCATGTGGGATGGTTGGCTGCGATTCTGGAAAGGTGTGCAGTTTTGAAAAGCCCATCAAGTTGCTCCCTGCTTGGAAGTTCCCTGGTGTTCTTGTGTGTGTGTACGCGGTCACTCAGTCGTGTCCGATTCTGCGACCATGCACTACAGTCCACCAGGCTCCTCTGTCCGTGGAATTTCCCAGGCAAGAACATGGAGTGAGTTGCTATTTCCTACTCCAGGGGATCTTTCTGAGCCAGAGATCAAACCTGCATCTCTTGCATCTCCTGTGTTGGCAGGCAGATTCTTTACCACAGAGCCACGTGGGAAGCCCAGGTGTTCTTGACAAAGGATCTAAAAGCAGAAGAAATTAACATCTTGGCTCTTAACCTGCTGTATCTCAAGATGCACAGACACAGAACTGTCTTCTGCTACAGCTGCTGTTTTGTGCACACACACTTTCTCTCTCAAGAAGGAATCCCTACTGCTCTTTTTGAATGCCAGGACCACCTTGATCTGGGGCTCCATGAGTTCTTGTTCCTCTTATGAGGATGACAATCATCCTTTAAACAACACGCCAAGAGATCAAAGATCTGTGTAGCACTTCACTAAAATCAGAGTGTCAACTCCTGGGGGCATGACATACACGTCTCATAATTCCTACTGACAATACTCTCACTAGATGGCTTTGTCCTTGCGATCCTGGTGGGTGTGCTAGAGGAGACGCTCCTGCAAGCAGGATGGAAGGGCCATACACCATCTGCTTAATGGAAACAACCCCCCTTAAAGGCACAGAGCTTGAATGCACTTGCCTGCAAGCCGAACCTCTCTGAGTGGCATTTCACTACACCAGCGTTAATCCTACTTACATAACCAACTGCTTGGGACTTTCTCTAGAGAGTGTGAATTAGCAAGAAGCTGTTCTTGTTCTGGGTATTAAATGGGATCCCAGGATAAGGGTCCTGTTGGCGTCAACTTCAGCTTGGCACCCAAGAGCTCCTCCTGCAGCTAAAGGGTCTTCCAAACCAGTGCTCAGGTAGCCCTGAACCGAGGTGATTCACCTGGTTTCCAGGCACACACTCCAAGGTGAGAAGGAAAAGGAGTAAGGAAATGAGGGAAGTTGGACTGTTTGGGAGGTAGTAAACTCGCAAGGGCTGCTACGTTGAAAAGGACCTGCAAATACAGAGCTCCATCCAATGTTACCTGCACAGTGGCAGCCCCAAGCTACCAGATTTCCTGTGTGTGTTCTCGTGTTTTTTTTTTTTTTTTTTTTTTTAGAAGCCAGATAATTGTTTTTTTAAGGTGAAAGCCACTGATTTTTTTCTTAATCGACTTAATGCACACATATAATTAAAAATCAAAGGCTTTGAAAGCATGGAGATGATAAAAAGATCCATTACCAGGGTTGAGAGGAGGTGGAGGGAATGAACAGGCAGAGGTCAGAGGACTTTCAGGGAGTGAAACACTTTGGATGATATTATAGTGGTGGGCACATGTCATTATGATACATTTGTCCGAAGGTAAGCCACCAGGAGTGAGCCCTAATGTAAACCACCTCTGGGTGATGACGTGTCAAGGCGTGTTCATCACTTGTAACTAAAGGACAATCTTGTGGGGATGTTGAAGGGAGGGAGGCTGTGCGTTTGTGGGGGGAGGTAGACAGGAAACCTCTGTACCGTCCCCTTGGGCACAATTTTGCTGTGAACCCAAAGGCTCTAAAAATCCAAATCAAAAAGAAAAGAAAGTGAATTCCCTGGCAGTATAGTGGTTAGGACTCCACCTTCAAACCCAGGTTCAATCCTGGTTGGGGAATTAAGATCCCACACGACACATGTGTGTGAGTCGCTTCGGCTGGGCCCGACTTGGTGCGACTCTACAGACTGTAGCTCAGCAGGCTCCTCTGTCCATGGGGTCCTCCAGGCAAGAATACTGGAGTGGGTTGCCATGCCCTCCTCTGGGGATCTTCCCGACCCAGGGGTCAAAGCCGCATCTCTTGCGCCTCCCGCATCGGCAGGCTGGTTCTTTACAACTAGCACCGCCTGGGCACCCCCCAACATGACACGTGACGCGGCCAAAATAAATTAATTTTTTTGAAAAGAAAAACTGAAAAAAACAACCACAGGCTCTTAGGATCAGTGGCCTCTGCCCCACGGCCCTCTAACCACCATCCTCAGTCACCACTTCGAACCGCTCTGTTTACTTGTTCTGGTATGTTCTGCTCTATTACTAAAAAGTGTGGTTGTTCTGCTCTCCGTTAGCTCCATCGTTCTAAGCGCTGCCTGTATCTTTTCTGCACTCAGCGAGGCTGATATTTTTAGCTCTTCTGCACTGACCCTGCCCACACAGTCACAGTCCGTCTTCAGCGACCTAGGTCTCACCAGCTCTCAGGTTCTGCTCTCTCCCTGAGGCCATCTGTGTGCCTTTCTACTGAGTTGATAACCCTGTTTTCTGGATTCCATGATTTTCTCAGTTGCCATTTTTTTGAAATATATTTCAGGTAGTTCCCTTATAAAGCTGCTTGGATAGTAAAAATTTGGAGACTTCACACATTGGAAATGGCTTTATTCCACTCACACCTGACTGTAATTTGGCTGGTAAGGATTTCTGCCTTGAAAACCACCTTCCTTGAGTTTTGAAGGCAATCTCTCCCTATCTCTCTGTTTCCAGGGTTGCATTAAGTAGATCTGACCCTCTCAGATTCACGTTCCTTCAGCTGTGTCCTGCTTATCCCTCGTGAATGTTGGGCTCTTCTCTCCATGCATGCTATTTGGACATTTCACAGGGACAAAGGGAGGCGTCAGGTCGACCCCCTGGGCTTCAAGCACGGCAGTGCCACGGTGAGTGAGTGATGCTCGGCATGGGGCATGACCTCACTGTGCCTCTGTAAAACCAGGGTGAGTGTCCTTCGGGTAGAGTGCTTGTGCAGAGGAACAAGCTAATACATCAAGACCCTGCACCAGTGCTGGGCCTGGGGTGAGCAGCCAGTGAAGACTGGGGTGAATCCTGGGCTTTCTGACTGCTGATGCTCTCATCATTCTTCATTTCAGCCTGGCTCTTCCTTATGGCAGTTCGTATCCTTCTGTTCTGCGTCTTGAAATGCATCTTTGGTAATTTCCTGCCTGCATTTTCTCTCATCCTTTGCCTTGGAATTCTCATCAGTCAGACACTGGATGCCTAGACACATCCTCTCCTGCTCCCAGCCTTTCCTAGTTCCGTTTCTCTTTTCTTGTTTTAATTATTATTCTATTTCCTGAGATATCGCCTGGACTTTGGTTGCCCCATCCTGTTGAGTTTGCTGATGGCCCCCGTATGTCAGTTCCCATCTCCCTGGAGGTCGCCGTCCCTCGGCATCCTGCTCTTGGTTTCTGGATGCAGCGTGTCCTCTTAACTCTCCGGGAATAACAAGTAAACTCTGAAACTACTTCCTGATCCCCACAGTGGCATTTCCTCAGGATCCTTCCCCTTCTCTTCGTCTGCTTTGTTCTCTCACTCTCAAGTACGGGATTTCCCCCCTCAAAGTTCTGGCCTTCCTGGAAGGTTCATCCACACCCAGGAGGGAGGCCTAGGAAGACCGTGCCTGTGGGCTGTGCTTGTAGACTGGTGAGCTTCACCCCAGGGACCCAGGCTCATTTCTCCAGAGTCCTGCCCGCATCCCTGGAGTGGACTCCTCCAGTCCTACCTGGGGGCACGATCTGGCTGCAACACTCCAGACAGGGTGGGGGCTGGAGCTGGGCGTCCTGGCTCAGGGTGCAGACTTCCACGAAACCTTCCGTGCCTAGCCCTGCACTTCACCCCGCCGTCTGCAGCCCAGATGCGCCTCTTCTCAGTTTCTTTAGAAAACGAATTTCCTAGATGCACAGGAGGCCAGCTACTTGGTACAGACTTTCTATCCATAGAAAGTCTACTTCCCCCCCCACCCCGCCATCTTCATAGCCTGGGGTCTCCCGGCCCTGCCGGGCACTTGGCCTGCTTCTCCCTGACATTGCTCTGTTAAATCAGTTTCCATTCCTCCACTCTGTCCAGGTAAGAATATTCTGGTACATTAAAGCTAACTAATTCCAATTTTATTCTACTCACTGGGACAGGTCTGGGCTTCCCTGATGGCTCCAGTGGTAGAGAATCTGCCTGCAACGCAGGACACACAGGTTTGATTCCTGGGTTGGGAAGATCCCCCCTGGAGAAGGGACTCTCTACCCACTCCAGTATTCTAGCCTGGAAAATTCCATGGGCAGAGGAGCCTGGTGGGCTACAGTCCATGGGGTCACAGAGAGTCAGACATAACTGAGTAACTAGCATTGATTGATAGATTGGTACAGGTTAGGGGACAAAAAAATGTGTCCAGGCATTATAAGCAGCTCTTTGGCCAGTCATTATCCTAGGACAACCCTACTTCAGCCCACCTATAATAAGAATATTGTTAAAAACCCAGATTCCTGCCCCAGATCAGGCCCACTAAGCCAGAAGCCCTGTAGGCGGCGCCCAGGCGTCTGAATGCTCAACCAGCTGCCCTGGGGAAGTCTGGATGCAGGGGGCCTGGTGTGTGTCACACATGGGCGGACACCACCCGGAGGAAAGCCAGCGGGAGCCAGGCCTGCCCACCGGGAGGCGCAGCGTGGCCTCCTGACTAGCCGGGCCTCCCGCCAGTCTCTGGCCACTCGGCACTATGCGCCGTGTGTCCCCTGGACCGTGGACTCGCGCTGAGCGGTGCTCGTGCACTGTGAGCCGTAGGACACGGCACTGCACTGACCCCACTGGGGCGGGCAGTGGGGGCCTAGTCCATGCTCTAGTTGGCCCTGCACTGGGAGCACCTTTTGGTAGGAGCCAAGGTGAACTCCACCACAATGGCAGCCCTTGGGCAGGAGCGCATGGGCCAGTGCGTACTGGAAGGGGGCCCCTGATGGACACCACACAGCTAGAGGGAGGTGTGATCACCCGGCAGGGCATGCTCTCAGGCACGTGACGCCGAGCTCTCATCTCCAAGAGAAGAGGGCTGCTGGGCAAAGCAGAAGATGTCCTCGCTGATGTAAGGCAAGTGTTTCAGGCCACAAGGGAAGCTCAGACCTGGCTTAGGACCTCCAAGAGGCTGGGGACCCAGGAAAAGGGGTCAAAAGGAAGAGCAGCAGAGAAGGCCCACCAAAGGGGAAACTCAGCATGACACAGGGAATGGGGTCTCTGGCTGGGGCCCCATCTCCTTGGGTTGGCAGGTGCCTGAAGCACCCCTCTGGACATGTGCCCCTGAGGACCAGAGAGGTTTCTAAGGTTGTACCCCAAGAGGGCCTGCTGTGTTCTCAGCTACCATCCCTATAGGACCCCAGCATGGCGTGAAAGCACAAACCAGCAGGCTTGATTCTAGACAGAGGACCAACGCCTTCCCTGCCCCGCAGTTCAGTCCTTGACTAATGAGAGGTCTCTCACCGTCTACGGAAGCATCTGTGAGCATTTACAGGCCTACACTCAGCTACACTTCCAAGAGCAACAGTCCTTTCTCCTAAGAGCGTGTGTGTCGGCTCTGAAGACATAGACCGTCTTCACCATCCCTGTACATTCGCACTTAACACTATGTGGCCCTTTGTAACCGCTCTCTAAATGGCTTTATTGACACATTAATTAATTACTCTTTACCAGATATGATTTAAACTGACCGCTCTCTATTCAGCTTTTCCCCTTGTCTTGATGCCATCGGACATACCATCTCTCATCAGGTGTGAGACAATGTTTGAGGCTGATTGTTTATTGAAAGAAGAAAAGCATAAATTGCTTTTCAAAGAAGTAGAATGCATGTTCTGCAAAAATTCACAAGAGCCAAATATGGCTTGGAAAGTGTCATGGTTGACTTGGAATAATAGAACAAGAGTGTGTGAGCGTCTGTGTGCATGTGCAACAGAAAGAGGCTGCATCAAGAGAGAAAGACAGAACCGTATTCTTCTCTAGATAAATTGATTTAACAGGAGAGTGGACAAGCCTCCCCACACTGCTGTCACTCTCTCGTCTAGAACTTGAGCTCTATAAACATGGGAAGGGGGATCTTTGTAGCTGTTTTTATTACTATCAAACCTTTTTCAACCATGGAGGTGGATAATGAGCCTTTGGATATGTAATTTTTAGCATAAAAAAGGAGCACACCACAGTGCCCATCACCACGGCTGACCAGACGCCCCAACTCCAGGAGTGCACAGGCTAAGAGACTGCTGCTTGCTTCTCTTGTGAGCCAGACCATTCTTCTCTCACCAAGAGCTCTGCAACCCCAGCACCACTGTTCCACAGTCATCTTTCTCTGCATTAAAACTTTTCTTCTTCAAAATCCCTCCCTTGAAAATAAACTGGGGCTGTGTGGTAATGCTTACTAACGGTTAAAATGCACAGCAACTCGATGCAGTCAAGGATACTTGTGAGAAGGTGTTCACTGCAGTCTGGTTTGTAACAGCAAAAATTGAAGACCTCTTAAAAATCCACCAATAAAAACTGGTCAGTAAATTATGACATCATCACACTACGGAACTCTGCACAGCACCTAAAATGAATGAGGTGCCTGTCTGTCCTCACTTGGGAGGGTATCCATGCTAGATTATTGGGGGAAGACCACTATGGAGAGTGTATACACAATTGTGTTTAAAAATTAAGAAGTCTACCAACGTATAATAGATGTCTGTATGTTTCTATGTGCACAGAAAAAGTTCTGGAAAGATACACACTAAACTAAGAACAGTGATTACATTCAGAGAATGTAATTAATAAGGAGGGAGTGATAAGGAAGGTGATTTTCATGTTTTTATTAGAATGGACTAATTCTGTACGTTTTTTAAAATCCTCGATCCCTTATTAAAACACAGATCTCTGCAGGAGAGGTCATTCCACGTGGAGGTCCAGTAGCTTGGCTGAAACCTGGGGGAGCTATGGAAGGGAATATTTACTATACAATCTGCTGAGAGCCAGCCCAAGGGTTATCACGGGAAAGGGGGTGTCAGAGCCCAGACAGAGTGCACGCCATGAAGATGCCCTGTCCAGGGCAATCCCTCGCCTACAGACCAAAGAACAAGAGTCACAAGAAGGATCTGTGGCGCGTGGCCCTCTCTTGGATGGATAGTGATGGATAATGATGCCTCTCTTGGATGGATAGTGATGCCCCACGGGCAGCTCCGGTCTTCTCGTGTCCCGTCTCTACCACAGGATTTCCTTACTCAAAGACGCTGCTCGTGCACAGAGTGTGAAAACCAATGGCCTATAAATGGACTGGCCCGCTACTCATCTCATGGTTTCCCTTCATAATGTTTGAATCACTTTCTAGTTTTAAATATCAGCATCTCTCCTTGGTCAGAAGAACTTAAAATCAGTCACATTTGGAATAGATGTCTATATAACAGAATCACTTTGCTGAACGCCTGAAACTAATACAACATTGTTAATCCAGTATACTCCAGTGTAAAATAAATAAATAAGGATGTCCCTGACGGTCCAGGGGGTTAAGAATCTGCCTTGCAGTGCAGGGGATGTGGGTTCGATTCCCGGTGAGGGAAGTAAGGTCCCACACGCTGCGGAGCAACTAAGCCCACATGCCGAGCTACCGGGCCCACCAGCTACTGGGCCAGAACCAGAGCGCCCACGAGCCAGAGGAATGATCCACGTGACCCAGAGAAAACCTCATGTGCTGAAACGGCAACACAGCCAAAGAAAAACAAATAAATAAAAGGCATTAAGCTTATTAAAAATAAAGCAACAAATAAGTCACATCTGGGCAACCTGATACAGACATAACAGTATTCCCATTATATAAGGAAATCTTTGGCATTCCCCATCCTGCACTAGATAATTTAGTAGTTGACTGACATCTAACACTGCCTTCTGCTGAAATCAACAAGGGTTGGGGGGAGCCTAGGATTCTGGTTTGAGATCCCAAGCAATCTGCTGGCCTTTCCCCAACACCACTGATTATATTGGTTTCCCTGGTGGCTCAGATGGTAAAATGTCTGTCTGCAGTGCAGGAGACCCGGGTTCGATCCCTGGGTTGGGAAGATGCCCTGGAGAGGGAAATGGCAGCCCACTCCAGTACTCTTGCCTGGAAAATCCCATGGACGGAGGAGCCTGGTACGCTACAGTCCATGGGGTCACAAAGAGTCAGAATCAATTGAATGGTGAGTTCTAAAGAGAGCAACTGAATACATTTGTGCTTTGGGAAAAGGCAACCGATGTGATCCTCAACCATTCCTTAGTTAGAAGGGGAAATGCCTGAAAGGGAATCGTTTTCTTTCAACTGCGATATACCAGCAGAACACATATGGATTCTATAACATAGCACGCTGCAACCACTGTGATTTATCCGCACAAGGTAACGCCCGAGCCAAAAGAGAATCTAAATCTCAGAGCAATCACCTTCTCTGTCGGGAAAGTGGAGGGGCCATCTGTCCTGGAGGTAAAAACCGCATAAGGGTTGCAGTGCCCTCTGGTGGTGATTGCTTTTTCCTGCATCGCGCCCTCGCAGGAATCCACTTGCCCCATGGAATCCAAGCAGCTCCATGCAAGGGGTGGTGTGGGCGATGGGAGGCCCACAGGAAGAGAGCATCTGAAACTGAAAGAAAGCCATCAACACGTGACCTTCCCAGGTGGCTCAGTGATAAAGAATCTGCCTGCCGATGCAGGAGGCCCAAGAGACATGGCTTTGATCCCAGGAAGATCCCCTGAAGAAGGAAATGACAACACACTCCAGTATTCTTGCCATGGAGAATCCTTGGACAGGGGAGCTTGCAGGCTACAGTCCACAGGGTCGCAAAGAGCTCGACACGACTGGGCACGCACACACTGCACCAGCACTCACAACTGTGACAAGAATGACTTGTGGGCACCGGCCTTGCTCCCCTGTGTCATACCGAGAGCTGGCGCCTCGCAGACAAGGCAATGGGTTCTGTAAAGTTCTGGAGGGTCCTCTCTAGATTGCCTGAAAAATATGGTGAAATGCCCTACCATGAAGAAAAGCAACACTGTCTGGTGGAAGAACACAGACAAAGAAGCTGTGGGGCCGGTTCAGCCGCTTGCTGGTTAAGCAGCACAGGGCAAGACATTTAGCTTCTACAGCTTGTTCATCTGTGAAATGGCAAGAAGGAGCCCTGTCTCCCGAAGTGAAGTGAAAGTCACTCAGTCGTGCCCAACTCTTTGCGGCCCCATGGACTATACAGTCCGTGGAATTCTCCAGGCCAGGATCCTGGAGTGGGTAGCCTCTCCCTCCTCCACGGCATCTTCCCAACCCGAGGATCGAACCCAGGTCTCCCTCATTGCAGGCGGATTCTTTATCACCTGAGCTATCAGGGAAGCCCTGAGTCACTGTCCAAACGAACAGGGTAGTAAAGGGACAGCTTAGCAGAGGGCAGGCAGTCCCTGGGGGCAACTGTCACAAAGGTGCTGCAAGCTCACACCTGTTTCAGGTGCTTTACTTGATGAGACTATGGAAGACAATGGGTATTTTGATTTCATTAACGTATAGTTTATGTACAATATCACATAAGTTCCAGTGGAAGTGACAAATAGATTCAAGGGATTAGATCTGATTGACAGAGTGCCTGAAGAAATACAGATGGAAATCCATAACACTGTACCGGAGGCAGTGACCAAAATCATCCCCAAGAAAAAGAAATACAACAAGGCAAACTGGTTGTCTGAGGAGGCCTTACAAATAGCCGAGGAAAGAGGAGAATCCAAAGTCAAAGGAGGAAAGGAAAGATATGCTCATCTGAATGTAGAGTTCCAAAGAATAGCAGGGAGAGATAAGAAAGCGTTCTTAAGTGAACAATGCAAAGACATAGAGGGAAACAATAGAATGGGAAAGACTAGAGATCTCTTCAGGAAACTTAGAGATACCAAGGGAACATTTCCTGGAGGATGGCATGACAACCCGCTGCAGTATTCTTGACTGAAGAATCCCCATGGACAAAGGAGCCTGTGGACTTCAGCCCATGGGGTTGCAAAGAGTCAGACACGACTGAGTGACTAAGCACAAGGGAACACTTCACTCAAAGACGGCACAACACAGGACAGAATCGATGTGGACATGACAGAAGCAGAGATACTAACAAGAGGTGTCAAGAATACGCAGAACTGTGCAAAAAAGGTCTTAATGACCCAGAAACCACGATGGTGTGATCACTCACCGAGAGCCAGACATCCTGGAGTGTGGAGTCAAGTGGACCTTAAGAAGCATTTCTATCAACAAAGTTAGTGGAGGTGATGGAATTACAGCTGAGCTCTTTCAAAGCCTAAAAGATGATGTTGTTAAAATGCTGCACTCAATATGCCAGCAAATTTGGAAAACTCAGCAGTGGCCACAGGACTGGAAAAGCTCAGTTTTCATTCCAATCCCAAAGAAAGGCAATGCCAAAGAGTGCTCAGACTACTGCACAATTGCACTCATTTCAGAGGCTAGCAAGGTAATGCTCAAAGTCCTTCAAGCTAGGTCTCAACAGTACATGAACCAAGAAATTCCAGATGTTCAAGCTGCTTTTAGAAAAGGTGGAGGAACCAGAGATCAAATTGCCAACATCCACTGGATCATAGAAAAAGCAAGAGAGTTCCAGAAAAACAGGTACTACTGCTTCATTGATGACCCTTAAGCCTTTTACTGTGTTGTTGTTCACTCACTCAGTTGGGTCCAACTCTTTATGACCCCATGGACTGCAGCTCGCCAGGCTTCACTGTCTTTCACCACCTCCTGGAGCTTGCTCAAACTCATGTCCATCGAGTCAGTAATGCCATCCAACCATCTCATCCTCTGCTGTCCGCTTCTCCTCTTGCTTTCAATCTTTCCCAGAATCCAGGTCTTTTCCAATGAGTCAGCTCTTTGCATCATGTGTCCAAAGTACTGGAGCTTCAGCTTCAGCCTCAGTCCTTCCAATGAATATTCAGGACTGATTTCCCTTAGGATTGACTGATTTGATCTCCTTGCAGTCCAAGGGACTCTCAAGAGTCTTCTCCAACACCACAGTTCAAAAGCATTAATTCTTCTGTGCTTAGCTTTCTTTATGGTCCAACTCTCACATCCATACATGACTACTGGAAAAGCCATAGCTTTGACTAGATGGACCTTTGTTGACAAAGTAATGTCTCTGCTTTTTAACAAGCTGTCTAGGTTGGTCATAGAGTTTCTTCCAAGGACCAAGCATCTTTTAATTTCATGGCTGCAGTCACCATCTGCAGTGATTTTGAAGCCCATGAAAATAAAGTCTCTCACTGTTTCCATTGTTTCCCCATCTATTTGCCATGAAGTGATGAGACCGGATGCCATGAGCTTCATTTTTTGAATGTTGAATTTTAAGCCGGCTTTTTCACTCTGCTCTTTCACTTACATCAAGAGGCTCTTTAGTTCTTCTTCACTTTCTGCCATAAGGGTGGTGTCATCTGCATATCTGAGTTTATTGATATTTCTCCCAGCAATCTTGATTCCAGCTTGTGCTTCATCCAGCATTTCACATGATGCACTCTGCATATAATTTAAATAAGCAGGATGACAATATACAGCCTTGACGAGCTCTTTTCCCAATTTTAAACCAGTCTGTTGTTCCATGTCCAGTTCTAACTGTTGCTTCTTGACCTGCATACAGGTTTCTCAGGAGGCAGGTAAGGTGGTCTGGTATTCCCATCTCTTGAAGAATTTTCCACAGTTTGTTGGGGTCCACATAGTCAAAGGCTTTAGTGTAGTCGATGAAGCAGATGTTTTTCTGGAATTCTCTTACTTTTTCCATGAGCCAGTTATTGGCAATTTTATCTCTTGTTCCTCTGCGTTTTCTAAATCCAGGTTAAACATCTGGAAGTTCTTGGTTCACATACCGTTGAAGGCTAACTTGGAGGATTTTGAGCATTACTTTGCTAGCCTGAGAAATGAGTGCAATTTTGTGGTAGTTTGAACAATGTTTGGCGTTGTCCTTCTTTGGGACTAGAATGAAAACTGAGCTTTTCCAGTCCTGTGACTGTGTAGATCACAATAAACTGTGGAAAATTCTTAAAGAGATGGGAATACTAAAACACCTTACCTGCCTCCCAAGAAACCTGTATACGGGACAAGAAGCAACAGTTAGAACTGGACATGGAACAACAGACTGGTTCAAAATTGAGAAAGGAGTACATCAAGGCTGTCCATTGTCACCCTGCTTATTTAACTTATATGCAGCGTACATCATGCAAAATGCCAGGCTGGATGAAACTCAAGCCGGAATCAAGATTGCTGGGAGAAATATCAATAACCTCAGATATGCAGAAGACACCACTCTCATGACAGAAAGTGAAAAGGAATGAAAGAGTCTCTTGATGAAGGTGAAAGAGGAGAGTGAAATACTGGCTTAAAACTCAACATTCAAAAAACAAAGATCATGGCATCCAGTCCCACCACTTCATGGCAAATAGATGGGGAAACAATGGAAACAGTAAGAGGGCTCCAAAATCACTGCAGATGGTGACTGCAGCCATGAAATTAAAAGATGCTTGCTCCTTGGGAGAAAAACTATGACAAACCTAGACAGCTTTTAAAAAGCAGAGACATTTTGCCAACAAAGGTCCATCTAGTCAAAGCTATGATCTTTCCAGTATCATGTACGGATGTGAGAGTTGGACTATAAAGACAGCTGAGCGCCAAAGAATTGATGCTTTTGAACTGCAGTGTTGGAGAAGACTCTTGAGAGACTCTTGGACTGCAAGGAGATCCAACCTGTCAATCCTAAAGGAAATCAGTCCTAAATGTTCATTAGAAGGACTGATACTGAAGCTGAAACTCTAATACTTTGGCCATCTGCTGCAAAGAGTCGACTCATTGGAAAAGAGCCTGATGCTGGGAAAGACTGAAGGCAGGAGGGTAAGAGGACAACAGAGGATGAGAAGCTTGGATGGCATTACTGACTCAATGGACATGCTGCTGCTGCTGCTAAGTCTCTTCAGTCGTGTCTGACTCTGTGCGACCCCAGAGACGGCAGCCCACCAGGCTCTCCCATCCCTGGGATTCTCTAGGCAAGAAACCTGGAGTGGGTTGCCATGGACATGAGGTTTGAGCAAATTCCAGAAGATAGTGAAGGACAGTGAAGCCTGGCATGCTGCAGTCCATGGGGTCACAAAGAGTCGGATATGACTGAACGACTGAACAATTGTTAACTCATTAACACTGAACACGTGGTCAACAGCACTGTAACTCATGCCGAAACAAAACTCATGTGACAGGTGTCTTTTCTCCATGAGGCACATCCCAGCCTTCCTGGGCTCAGAAACAATGGATATAACTTTTGTACAATAGGTGGGGTCATTTTAAACAGTAAAATCGCCAACAAAAAGCACAAAATTAAAGCTAGCAGTGTGATACTACATAAAGCGCATAAAGATCCTTGGTTTAAGGTCTGAAAGAGGGACAAAGCAGCAGAGGGTCAGCTTGTTTGACTTCAGCTGGGAACCCGCACACTGAAATTTAAGCCCCTTTATTCATGTGCTTGTCCACAAATGCCCACAAATGTGCAGTTACAAATAAATTAGTGAGGAGTTGAATTCATAAATACTGAACCCATGAATAATGAGGACCAGCTGTACCAGAAGGTCACCACCTAGGGTCTGTGGACCCCTTGGTTTGCTAATACCCTTTCAGTTGTGCACTAAACTAAACAATATTTTTTTTCATAGAATTCTGTTTCTCCTTGAATGAGCCTCTGACAAACAACGGTTATTCAGACTTGGGTAACTAGCCGACATCTTCTCAGGAATGAATGAAGTCAGCCTGTCACTTCAAGGAAAACAACTGATATTATTTGTTGCCGATGATAAAATTTCAAGCTTTCAGGTGAAAATTAGATGTTGGAAACTAGCATATGCTCCCACAAGGTGGAGAGCCTTCCAATATGTAAACACTTCTCGGATATGATTAGAGAGGATATCAAGCAGTGTGATTTTTTATGGTGTCTAATGAAATGTAGCAACATTCGGAAGGGCTGCCTCACACAGTGAACCAGTATTTTCCAAGTGGCCAATGCATAATGTTACAAAGTGAGGCATAGAGAGAAGATCCATCCAAAGTGCAAGGTAGGAAAATAGGTTTTAATATAACCGAGAATGAGAAGTTCATTGATATCATCCCATATTTCACATTGCAACTAACTTTTGAGGACACTACCCCTTCCACGTTTTGGTATGGTACACAAGCAGAATAGCCACAATTATCTGAAAAGATCATTAGTTGTCCTCTTTCTCCAGCTACATTTCTGTGTGAGGTCAGGTGTTTCTCATATACCTCAGCCAAACACATTACATGCCATAAAGAATTAGATAAGAAAAGTAGTTGTCTTCCAGTAAGCCAAATGTTAAAGAGGTGCCTAAAAATGCGCAACGGTGCCACTCTTCTCACTGTGTTTTTCTTGGAGGCGATAGATTTTATTTTATCTAAATAAAATTTTATATTTAATAAATTTTAATTAAAATAAAATAAATTAGCCTTGGAAATAACCTATCCATTGACAGATGAGAGGATAAGAAAGATCTGGTATATACAAACAATGGAATGCTACTCAGCCACTAAGAAAAAATGAAATAATGCCATTTGCAGCAACATGGATGAACCTAGAGGTTATCAGCCTAAGTGAGGTAAGTCAGACAGGGAAAGACAAATACTGCATAATGTCACTTATACGTGAAATCTAAAGAATGACGCTGGGAGTCCCCTGTGATCCAGTGGTTAGGAATCGGTGTTTTCACTGCCAAGGCCTGGGTTTGATCCCTGGTTGGGGAACTAAGATTCTGCAAGCCTCGTGGTACAGCCCAAAAAATAAAATAAATAAAACATGAGACAAATGAGCTTGTCTATGAACCAGAAGCATACAGACATGGAGGACAGATTGGCACTCGCCAAGAAGGAGTGGGAGTGGGAGAGCGGAGGACAGGGAGAGTGGGGAGAGTGGCTGCAAGCGAGTATACACAGAATGGATAAATAACAAGGGCCTACTGTATAGCACAGGGGACCACATTCAATATCCTCTGCTAAACCATCATGGAAAAGAATATATATGTAAAACTGAACCACTTTGCTGCAGGGCAGAAATGAACACAACACTGTAAATCAACTATACTTCAATTTAAAAAGTTAATATGTTATTTATGTTACCATGTAATAGGTCTGTTACATTTCTTTTTAAATGAATTAATAAATCATTTTTAATGTCTCAGTTAAGTTCCAATGTGGGAAATACACATTAACAAAAGTTAATATTAATGCTAACAAAACCCCACATAAACAGGAGTTCTCCAGGGTTCTCAATCAGGATGACCCTGAGGGATGGGATGGGGAAGGAGGTGGGAGGTGGATTCAGGATGGGGAACACATGTACACTCATGGCTGATTCATGCCAATGTATGGAGGAAACCACTACAATATTGTAAAGTAATTAGCCTCCAATTAAAATAATTTTTTTTAAAAAAAGAGTGTTTGAGACGCACTGGCCATGCCATGTGTCACCCGATCAACACTGATGTCACCCTACCTGCATACCCGCTGATTCTTACATCGGTTACAAGTCCCTGGTGGAGACCTCGTTTCCCAACAGCGAAGGAGACAGAGGAAGCGGGGTGCCTGGAGAAGGAGAGGCCCTGCAGACAAGTGCCCAGCCCTGCAGACCTCGTGATAAGTGGGCCTCACTTTCCTGAGTCAGTGTAGGACACTCATTACGTGTGGAAGGACTTGGACTGCTCATGGAGAGAGCAATGACATTTGTGAAGATGAAACCTTTCAAGAGCTGTCCTCTTGGACGGTGGGCCTCAAGGGTCAGGGGATGGCGGGTCTGCTGACCAGAGGATTCCTGTGCTATGTCCCCACCCTGAGCAATCTCATCAACTCTCAGGCTTCCAACTACCACCTGCAGCAGGGCATCTCAGCCGGTCCCTGCGAGGCAGTGAAATCTCCCCATTATCCCAGTAAAAATGCAATAGAAAAACAAGACCACAGCCCACACTTGAAAAGTTGTCTAGGTGGTTAGTACCAAAGAGAGAATGGCATTACCTGACACTCTCTGAGCTGGAGCAAACTGTGTCAAAGTCCCACTCCAGGCAGCCCCCTCCTCCCCTTTTCCTCTTTTCCCCCTCCCCCAAATCCTTCTTTTCTCCTCAATTCTTCCTGAGCATCCTTCCTCCCACTCCCACTTCCGGAAACAGTGCTCCTGGCTTCTTGGCTTCCAGGATCCATCTTTTCTCCGCAGGTGGGAAGCCCCGGTGGCTCAGCGGGTAAACAATCCTCCTGCAATGCAGCAGACACAGGAGGCGCGGGTTTGATCCCTGGGTTACGAAGACCCCCTGGAGGAGGGCACAGCACCCCACTCCAGTACTCATGCCTGGGAAACCCAGTGGACAGAGGAGCCTGGTGGGCTGCAGCCCAAAGGGTCACGAAGAGTCAGACACAACTGAGCAACTAAGCATGCACACCCAAAGTACCTCTCCCGTTTTCTTATATAATCAGTCTAGCTTTCTTCCCTGCTCTTGCCCACACCCCACACAGATCAACACAACAAAAGTACCCCCGTACACAAAAAAGCATCAGGAGCCCCCTGATAAAAATACTTCTGTGCACTGTTTACAATAGCTAGGACATGGAAGCAACCTAGATGTCCATCGGCAGACGAATGGATAAGAAAGCTGTGGTACATATCCACAATTGACTATTACTCAGCTATTAAAAAGAATGCATTTGAATCTGTTCTAATGAGGAGGAAACTGGAGCCTATTATACAGAGTGAAGTAAGTCAGAAAGGAAAACACCAATACAGTACACTAAAGCATATATATGAAATTTAGAAAGATGATAACAATGACCCTATATGCGAGACAGCAGAAGAGACACAGATATAAAGAACAGACTTTTGGACTCTGTGGGAGAGGGAGAAGGTGGGATGATTTGAGAGAATAGCATTGAAACATGTATATTACCATGAGGGAAACAGATCACCAGTCCAAGTTCGATGCATGAAGCAGGGCACTCAAAGCTGGTGCACTGGGACAACGCTGAGGGATGGGATGGGAGGGAGGCGGGAGGGGGGTTCAGGATGGGGGACACATGTACACCCACGGCTGATTCATGTCAACGTATGGCAAAAACCACCCCAATACTGTAACTAGCCTCCAATTAAAGCAAATTAATTTTTAAAAAGAAAGAAAAAACAAAAACAAAGAAAATACTTCTGTGCAAATACTTTTGTACAAATTGCTCTTTTTTCTAATGGACAAATGGCATGCAGTTCCAAAGTCTATTATTTTTATGAGACTAAGAGTTACCCATGAAATGTGTTTCTAAATTTGGAGTTCTTAAACTAAAGTCAGACACATATAAGAATTTACTGAGGGTTCTGCCAGACAGTATTGCTTCTCTCCTAATTCTGTGCAAATAAGCATTTGGAATTTTCAAGGATAATGCTTAGTCATTAACACATCGTCAATGTTGCCTTGAGTTGTTGTGATTTGGGCTTGCTGCTATTATTCCATTTTAATTAGAAATCTTTATTGGTTTGACTTCATCATTATCACTTTAATTTCTTGTGAGCTATTTGGTTGGCTATATAATGAGATGCCTATTAGCATCCATTGCAATCTTGGCCCATAATTTTCCAGTGCCCAGATTTAGGACAATGTGTTACGGTACAAAGTTGAACCCTTCAGACTCCTATTGCTAAGATTTGTGAGGTGTTATTACAGATAATTATATAATGATAAATATACACAGATTATTTTGTGATTATAGAAATAATTTCCTCAGAATGTTTTTGAATGGTGAAATTTTATGGTTATTGAAAGTGTTTCTTCAACTGGGAAGGCAAACAGGGCGATGTGGGGTCATAGTCTGTGTCTCAAATAACTAATGTCGAAAATATTTAAGTGACGATGATTTGCTGCTGATAATTCCCAAACCAGAATCTCTTCTGATTTCCCCTCATCTCTACTTCCATACATTCAACCAAATAAATGCATTATTTCCAACATGGAAACCATCTTCCCTCTCCCACACCAGACTTGCATCTTGTAGCTGCTCGTGTCTCAGGAAATGACATCACTGTTCACACACTTCTCCATCTGCAAACCTGGCTCCTCCCTCTGCCCCAGTCCAGTCCCTATGTTCTGTTGATTCTGCCTCCAAGACACTTTTTGAGTCCCTCCTCTTCTTCCCATTTCTTCTGCTACCATCCTGAGGCTCTGCCATCTTTCACCTGGATTTTTCACTGCTTTGTGTCCTGCCTCCACAGTCATTTCTAGCACATAGTAGGTGCTTGTGCAGAATCATGCCTAGCACACGGTAGGTGTTTGAGCGATATCTTTTGTTTGTCTGTTTGGATCCACTCTCCTCCCTCTCCCCTCTGTTCTGGGCCCAGGAAGCTGATGTGATGGACCATCTCAGTAGAATGCCTCGCCCTCTGGCTCTTTCAGCAGTGCTATTCAACAAAAATAAGATGCAAGCCACTGGTGTGAGCCTTGTGTTTCATTCAAAATTTTCTAGTAGCCACATTTTAAAAAGTAAAATGAAAAAGGTGAAGCTCCTTTTAATAATGTATATTATTGGATTCAATATATCCGAAACACTCTCATGTCAACTTACGATCAATATGAAAAGATATTTGTGACATGTTTTACAATCCCTTTTCTCACCAAACCTTTGCAATCCAGTGTGTGTGTGACACAGCAGATCCCAATTCAGATTAGCCACATTCCAAGGGCACCATGGCCATGTCTGATGAGTGCCCACCACCCTGGAGAGCTCAGATCCGGAGCTCAGAGGGAGGGAAGGGAATAAGAGCAGAGGATTTACGCCCCTAAGCACCCCACCATGGAGTCCTCACAGGTGGGCAGATCCCATCTCCTGCTGAGTACACTCCCTGTTTTGATGCCCCATGTATGAGGGTCCCAAAGCTGTTGTAACAAAGGACTTCAGACTGGGTGGCTTAGAACAACAGACGTTTGACTCTCTAAGTCCAGAGACTGCCATACAGAGTGAAGACAGGGAAAAGCAAATATCATGTATTAACAAATATATGTGGGATCTACAAAAATGGTACCAATGAATCTATTTGCAAAGCAGAGAAAGAGACACAGATGCAGAGAACAAGCGTATGGACACCAAGGGGAAAACGGGGTGGCTGGGATGAGCTGGAAGATTGGAATTGACATATATATATATACTATCTCATGATGTACTCTGCATATAAGTTAAATAAGCAGGGTGACAATATACAGCCTTGACGCACTCCTTTTCCTATTTGGAACCAGTCTGTTGTTCCATGTCCAGTCCTAACTGTTGCTTCCTGACCTGCATACAGATTTCTCAAGAGGCAGGTTAGGTGGTCTGGTATTCCCATCTCTTTCAGAATTTTCCACAGTTTATTGTGATCCACACAGTCAAAGGCTTTGGCATAGTCGATAAAGCAGAAGTAGATGTTTACTCCGATTTAAAAAAGAAAACTGACATTTTCCCTCTCGTAGTCCTTGAGACTGCGAATGTGAAATCAAAGTGTTAGCAGGGCTGTGTTCCCTCTGAAGCTTCTAGCAGAGAGTCTGTCCGTCTGGTGTTAACCACCATCCTAGGTCTCCCTTTGATGGGGAAACAATAAGAGACTTTATTTTGGGAGGCTCCAAAATCACTGCAGATGGTGACTGCAGCCATGAAATTAAAACACGCTTCCTCCTTGGAAGAAAAGCTATGACCAACCTAGACAGCATATTAAAAAGCAGAGACATTACTTTGCCAACAAAGGTCCATCTAGTCAAAGCTATGGTTTTTCCAGTAGTTCAGTATGGATGTGAGAGTTGGACTATAAAGAAAGCTGAGTGCCAAAGAATTGATGCTTTTGAACTGTGGTGTTGGAGAAGACTCCTGAGAGTCCCTTGGACTCCAAGGATATCAAACCTGTCAATCCTAAAGGAAATCAGTCCTGAATATTCACTGGAAGGACTGATACTGGAGCTGAAACTCCAATAATTTGGCCACCTGATGCAAAGAACTGACTCATTGCTGGGAAAGATTGAAGGCAGGAAGAGAAGGGGACAACAGAGGATGAGATGGTTGGATGGCATCACCGATTTGATGGACATGAATTTGAGCAAGTTCTGGGAGTTGGTGATGGACAGGGCAGCCTGGTACGCTGCAGTCCATGGGGTTGCAAAGAGTCGGACATGACTGAGCCACTAAACTGAACTGAGGCCTCCCTTGGCTTGTAGACACAGCACTCCAATCTCTGCCTCATCACCACTTGCCTTGCCATGTTTTTCTCCCCATCTTTTCGTATAAGGACATCATTCAGGTTGGATTAAGGGCCACCCTACTCCAGCATATCTTCATCTGAACCAGTGGCATCTTCAGTGATCCCACTTCCAAATCACACCATATTCCGAGGCTCTGGGAAGGACGTCATTTTGGGGAGGAACAGTCTCCAGCCCAGGACATCCTATAACTGTCACCTCCCCTGAAGGGACATGCCATTGCTATTTCCTTAATGGTTTGAGATCCATCTTCATTACGTACTAAATTTCCATGTGCAGTTGGGTCTATTTCCAGATTTTTCAACTCTGTTCCACTGGTCTGTCTATGCAGGCACCAGTTCCATGGTATTCCAGTTACAGAGCCTTTCTGGCATGTTTTAATATTCTAATTCTAGAAGTTTTATAGTATGTTTAACCTAAAGTTTAAACTGGTTCTTCTTCCTCTAGGTTTTCCTTGTGACTCTTCCTCATTTGTTCTTCAACATGAACTTTAATTTATAAATTGTCCTGTGAAGAACTGACATTTCTTTGTGAACTGATATTCACAAAAATATATGTGAAAATGAGTTTCTCTGCTCAAACATGCACATGTTTTTGCCATTATGGCCTTTTTTGTATCTTCCAGGGTGCTCAAGTTTTCCGTAGGGTTTAGACATTTCTATGTAAGTTTCTCTCCAAGTATTTCATTTTCTTTCTAGCTGCTATAAGTGCAGTCTTCTCTTCCAGTAAGTTTTCTAACTGGTTTTTACTTATATTTACTGTTGATTTGTGAGAGCTTCCCTGGTGACTCAGTTGTAAAGAGTCTACCTACAAGGCAGGAGACATGGGTTTGATCGTTGGGCCGGCAAGATCCTCTGGAGAAGGAAATGGCAACCCACTCCAATGTTCTTGCCTGGGAAATTCCAGGGACAGAGGAGCCTGGTCAGCTAAAGTTCATAGGGTTGCAAAAGAGTCGGCTACAACTAAACCCCTATTGATTTGTGTGTTGCTTTTGTAACTTAACTTACTAAATTTCCATATTATTATATAGTAGTTTCCCACCAATTCTTTGCATTGCTACACAGTCATATTATCTATAAATAGAAATGTACTTATATTATTTTCTAGTATCTACTCTGTAAATGCTTTGTCAGATTTTATTGACTAACAACACAATATTTAGCAGTAGAAGAGACATTAGTGGCCATTAGTTCTTATTCCAGACCTTGACAGCAAAGCCCCAAGTGCTCTGCAATTAAGTAAAAAGCTAACTCTGGTCTGAAGCATTTGTGTTTGCCATGTTTTGGCAGTATCCATCACTTCCTATATTACTAAGTGTTTATAAAATGAATGGGTATGGTTAGGGACTGAAGTCCTAACTCCAGTACTCAGAATGCAACTGTATTTGGAGAAAAGGCTGTTAATGGGGTAATTAAGTTAAAATGAAGCCACTAGGGTGGGCCTTAATCTGTTCTGACTGGTGTCCTTATAAGCGGGAACTCAGACCCACTGAGGGGCTCCAGGAGCAAGTGCACACATAGGAAAGACCGGGGGTTGGGGCGGGGGGCGGGGGGGAAGGAGAGCACGTGCAGCTCAAGGAGAGAAGCCGCCTTGATCTTGGCCTCGCAGCCTCCAGACCTGTCAGAAGGTATGTTTCTGTTGTCCATGCCGCAAGTCTGTGGTACTTTGGAATAACACCTGTAGCAGTCTAATATATATATGGGATTGTGTCAAGTGCCTCTTCTGTATCTGTGGAATTGTTGTTGTTGTTCAGTCACTAAGTCATGTTTGCAACCCCATGGACTGCAGCACACCAGGCTTCCCTATCCTCCACCATCGCCCAGAGTTTGCTCAGATTCATGTCTATCGTGTTGATGATGCCATCCAACCATCTCATCGTCTGTCGGCCCCTTCTCCTGCCCTCAGTCTTTCCCAGCATCAGAGTCTTTCCCAGGGAGTCAGCTCTTTGCATCAGGTGGCCAAAGTATTGGAGCTCCAGCATCAGCATCAGTCCTTCCAGTGAACATTCAGGGTTGATTCCTTCTAGGATTGACAGGCTTAATCTTGCTGTCCATAGTATGGTGTATAAACACATTTCCTACTAACAGACGTCCTTGCACTCTAGAATGAATTTCACTTACCAGTTTTGTTTTGTTTGGGGGCGTGCCACATTGGTGGCAAGATCTTAGTTCCCAGACCAGGGATTGAACCCAGGCCCTGGCAGTGAGAACACAGACTCCTAACCCTGGATCACCAGGGAATTCCAAAACCTCACTTGTTCTTAAGGTGTCTTTCATGTGCTATTGCATTCTCTAGGATAACCTTTTACTTAAAACTTTAACATAAATCTTTATCAGTAAGATCAGTCAGAAGTTTTATTTTTCAGTGAAATCTTTTCAAATTTGAGGATTAATAATATATTCACTTTTCAGCAAAGAAAACCATTCTTTATATTCCCAATGCAACTTTTCTATAATTTTGTAATTCTCTTTTTTTTTTTTTAAATTAAACATAAAAAAAGTCTAAGCTCTTTGATGGCTCATTATCAGTAGAGGCAACTTCATGACAGTGTTATTAATAATGTTCTTTCTGTTGCGGTTGATATGCAATAGCCCTAATGTGTCAAATCTCTTGAACAAAGTAGATGGGCCCCTTGTCACGTGGACAAAAGTCTCCAGGATTTATCCCAGTTCCCGGCACATATTCAGTGCCCTGCAGAAGTTCTTTGAATGAGCGAATGGACTAGGATGGATTCTGCACATATGCATCAAAGTACTGATTGTACAAAAAATCCATGGAACTTCTCCCTTAATATTTTGTGATGTGAGAAAAGATCATTAATGTTTGAGAGTCTGATCCCTGTTTAAGCAGTTAGGAGAGTAGAAAGGAGATTTTTTTCCATCAACTAAAATAACTCTGCTTTCTGCAGACTGTGTAACAGGATAATTGGAGATTCATGCAAGACTAATGGATTCTTTGTGAGAAGGATGGATGCATGAAGGGAACCTGATATCCCTGCACAATGACAACAGCAGCAGCTATTTATCAGAAATGTAAATGGATTTACTCGGCCCGTGGCGTCGCCCCTGCTGTAATAATGCCAGGTACACACTTGGCACCACTTACCTCTTTCCTCCCGACCTCCCTCCGCTTTGCTTTACCAGCACTTGTTGGCCCTTCTTGCATCAGACTGTCGATTTACATGACATTAGAAATGAGTGCAATCCTGAATGTGGTCATTAAGCCTGATCAACACCATCGTGAGCATAACCCCTCAGAAAACAAAAGCCCCACTCTTTGGAGTAATTAGTACTCAGCCTGGTTGCCTCAAGCTTGACCCGAAAGCCTCACCTCACATAGAAGTCTTGGACTCTGACCCCACCAGAAAGATGTCAAGAGTCCAGTCAGGGAATCTAACCCCATGTCTCATGTTATGGGAAGAGAATCCTATCACTGTAAACGAGCTCCTTCCGACCCCTTACACCATCGCTGTATGACTTTGATAAATCACCCAGTTCCCAGGGTCTCAGGCTTGAACACCATCCAGGCATGTGCTCTGGGGCTTTGTTCACATAGGTTCCTCTTCCTGGGGCATCCTTCCCTACCTCCTATCCCTACTCAGCCGAATCATCGGAGGCCCAGCTCTGATCCACCTGCCAGGGAAACTTTCTGGATCCTGCCTTTCTCCTGCCTTTATTAGAACCATGAGTAAACATGCTCATTCTCTTTAGCAGGTCACACATGCCATCAGAGAACAGACTGGGTCTTGGTCATTGATGAATGCCACACAGCAGTATCTCATTGCAGCATGCAACACTTATTTGTTGTGATAAATTCATTTATTAAAATAAATTCCCCTGGGATGGATTCAATACCTCCTTTAAAATGAAACTTATTGCCTTTTGATGTTTGCATCCTCTTAAAGTTTTCAGAAATTTTTCTTAAACTTGAGGTTTCCATTTTGAACCTAGATAGATGTGTTTACCTGTCAACTACAAGACTAATTTTGAAATTTCATGAAAGTATAATAATCCAATTCCTATGGAATAATAGAACAATGCTAAGTAAGGGTTTATGTTTGTGAACTACAAAATGTCCAAGAAGAAAGAAGTGCTGCTTGAATATTTAATCAGCAGTGATGTAAAGAAGCTGAATGAAGTACCTGTAAAGCCATGCCTTCTGATTTTTCAGTTCCCTGAAAGCTTGGAGGTGCGCTGTTTGCGCAGCCAGGAGGGGAGACAGTTTCATTTACAGAGTCAAAATGGAAGACCTGAAAGTAGGAATGCTTGCTCTACTGGGAAAAGTCACATATTTGCTACAAAAGATGATACAAGTTAGATCTCTCTGTAAATTTGTTTCTCAGTAGTGTCCAACTCTTTGCAACCCCACGGACTGTCACCTCTGCCCATGGAATTCTCCAAGCAAGAATACTGAAGTGAGTAGCCACTCCCTTCTCCAAGCAATCTTCTCGGTCCAGGAACTGAACCCAGGTCTCATGCATTGCAGCTGAATTCTTTACCATATGAGACACCCGGGAAACCCCATGGAAGATGATACAAGCTAGTGTTCTCTCTGTAAGCCAGCCTCTGAAGGCATCTTTAGAAACTTTTTCCTATTTAGAAAAAGGAAGAGTAGAATTTTCCATGAAAATCTTCAACTAAAGGTTGCCATGCAGAGTCATCGAACTGACTAAAAGTTATAACATGCAAACGTCACTGACAGATACTGACGTAAAGATGTCCACAAATTCCTGATGTAGCTTATCTTGACCACCAATTATGTGCTGCTAGACCTACCTGAAGTAGGTCTCTAACTCCCTTTTAGAAAATGACATCAGTTCAGTTCAGTTCAGTCGCTCAGTCGTGTCCGACTCTGCGACCCCATGAATCGCAGCACGCCAGGCCTCCCTGTCCATCACCAACTCCCGGAGTTCACTCAGACTCACGTCCATCGAGTCCGTGATGCCATCCAGCCATCTCATCCTCTGTCGTCCCCTCCTCCTCCTGCCCCCAATCCCTCCCAGCATCACATGACCATAAATAGTATAAATCCACAATTTGCAAGTTTTCTTAAATGGAATATCTTGGTAAGAGATCATATTTCTATCACCTCTGAGAAAACTCTTCTCTGTTAATTAGAAGAACTAAGGAACCTCTATTTTGTCAGCAAATGCCTACCCTGGAGGACTAGAGGGTTTAACTACAATATTTGTCTTGTGACTCATTTTGGTTTTGACAGTTTGACTACCATAATTATCACTTTCTCAGGAAATATTTAATGAAGATAATAAGATAATCCTGTGCACGACTGCACTTTCTCATGGAATCTTCTTCACTCGTTATTTAAATGATAGAAAAACGTGATTTTCTTATTAAGCTAATGCAAGGCCGTTTTCATACATGTTGCAAAAATGCATATAATCTTAAAGGGCAGGCTCAGTGGGTAAAGAATCCGCCTGCAATGCAGGAGACACAGGAGACTTGGGTTTGATTCCTGGGTCAGGAAGATCTCATGGAGAAGGAAGTGGCAACCCACTCGAGGATTCTTGCCTGGAAAATCTCATGGACACGGGAGTCTGGAGGGATACAGTCCATGGGTCGTAAAGAGTCGGACACAACTGAGTACATGGACCATATGGTATCTTTATGGAATAAGATGGGTTTTTTTTTCTAAATCATTTTAATCAAAAGACCAACATTCTTTTAGGGAGGATGCTGGCTGTATTTTGGAAAATACCTCAATAATCTGTTCATGGGGTTTAAAGAGAGGCTCTGCCATTCAAGTTGGCTTGAAGCAGGTCAGTAAAAGACAGGCTGATGGTGCTCTGGATGCAGAGGTCAAGGAGAGAGGAGAGGAGGGGAGAGGGAGGGGCACTAAAGCAGAGGATCCCCAGGGGCTTTGGAGGACAGGATATTGAAAATTTAGTGTGAGTTACCAACAGCTCTGTCACCACCAACGTTCCTCCAAGTCCATTGCCCACACAAATGCCTTGTGTGTGGAAGCAGGGGTGGGACAGAGTTACCCACTCAGGATGGCATGGACCAGAAACTCAGTGCCCCCAGGGGCTCACCTGAACCTCTGCATGGCACCTGGAGATGCCCTGCCTTCAAGTCTCTTCTTTTGATATTGCCATTAATTGTTTTTAAAGAAAGCATTTTTCGCTGGAAACTGGTTTCCGCATTTTTTTTTTCCAACTTGAGAGATTTATGACTTACAACGCAGCTTCCCCCCGACTCCCCTACCAGGAAAAGCTTTACCTTCAGCAAAGCACATAAAAGATTCAAGATGAACCAGCTCTCAATTTGTCAGTTGGGTGTTTTCTCCTCTCACTTTCTCAGTATGGACTCACAGATGGTCAGACTTCCTATATTCCCCAAACTGATGGAAAATCTGCAGGGAACTGGGCTGAGAGCAACTTCTGGTGTCCTTGCTCGCAGCTGAAAATCTATAAGGCTCTGTGAGCTCCACACCCTCTTCCTGAATCACAAACTGGAATCTTAAAATATACTGAGTCCTCTTCCTCCTGTTCTCTCTCAAATGTCATCCATTTAAAATGTGTTTTCCAAGCACTGCATAACATACATTATACAGGTAGCCTTGCTAGAAAGGAACATTTTTCAACTGAGCAAGAAATTAGAAATGGCTGAAAGAAGAAGAAAATATTAGGAAAACTCACCCGCTAGAGTAGCGATACTGCTAGCTACCCACCACTGATACACAGCTGTAGATGGCAACTCAGGCTGAGGTCCCCTGCACTGCTGATGCTTGTAGATGCCAAAACTGCTTCCTCTGAGTTTCTGGATGATTCCTCACACTAAAGTCTAGGAGACAGTGACCAAGTCCATTTCATGCAGAAACTGCATAACAAGGCAAAATGGTCACTAGGGTTGCTTTGAATCCAAGTGAAGAGAAACTGGAAAAACTGATATACATTTGTGAGCAGTTCTGGGTTTTTTTTCCCTGTGTAGGAGATGCTTGAACTTGCATTCTGATGGTGTCAGTTCCTTGGCTCTGGGGAAACCAGCCAAAGTCCTTCAGTATCTGCAAGGCAAAGAGACCCTAAAGGAAAGGAGAGCTTTGAGAAAACGTGGCACCGGGTACCATGAATGCACCTTTGCATCTTCCTCCAAGATGATGCTGTTTTTGTGGACAGAGCAGGGTATCAGTGATGGAGAAGGGCTTCTTTCTTAAGGGAGGATTGGGTCTGCCCGTATTGGGTGTCTTTACAGGCCAGCGTGGATGGGGCGCTGAAGCTACAGGAAAGACACACAGGCCCATCTAGCCCCAAGTCAAGTCCAGACCAAGAGGAGGGACTCGAAAGGACATCACTCCCCTTGGCCCAACCCAGCCTTGGCGTGGGTGGGATTGAAGACTGGTTTGGAGAAACGTGCTCATGTTCTGTGGGGGCAGGTGGAGCACTCCAATGATCGTAAAGAAATCAAGGCTGATGAAGTTCTTCTCAGAGTTCAGGGGGAAATGTCCTCAGAGCCTTGGGGTCTGAGGCCAGTCTTGGGGGTGCACTGGTGGGGAGACAGAAGCGGGCCATGAACCCAGGGATGAGGGGGCTGGTAGAAGACCCTCTTCAGCGGCTGTGTGTGATTCTGCCCATCTTCTCTGACCCCAGATCCATCGTTAATATTCTTCTAGATGCTGCAACCTAGTCTCTGCTGGACTGCAGGACCCAGATGAGCCAAGGGGAGGCCAAGCTCAGCCTTTGTAAAATTAGTTTCCTGCTGCTGCTGTTGTTAATTACCACCTACTTAGTGACTTAAAATAAGCCTTTCCTACAGTCCTGGGGGTCAGAAGTCCACAGCGGGTCTCAGGGGACTAAAATCAAGGCTGGGGTTTCTTCTGGGGACTCCGGGGAGAATCAGTGACCTTGCCTTTTCTTCCATCTAGAGGCTTCTGCATTCCTTGGCCCGTGGCTTGCACTATTCCAGCCTACACTCTCTCCTTGCATCTTTTTCTCAGACTCTGACCTTCTTGTCTCCCTCTTATAAGGACCCTTGTGAGCATCCTGGGCCCACATGGTGAATCAGGGGAATTTCCCCTCAGCAGTATTCGTAACTTAATCACATCCTGCAAAGTCACTTTTACCCTATAAAAGCAGCAGGTTCACAGATTTCAGGGTTTGGAACCCGGACACCTTTAGAGGTCATGACTAGCTTTCCTTAGCCTTCCAGCCAGCCCCACCCAAGTGAGCATCCACATCTGCATCGAGAGGAGCCCACCCAAGGGGCAGAGGTGGCTGAGGTGGCAGAGGGGAGCCCCGAGATGCAGGAGGCCAGGGTGCAAAACCGGGGGCTGGGGGTGGGGTGAGTCCTCAACACTCTTCATTTAAGATTAACAACAAGTCCTTTTGAGTATAAGCAAAATCCAAATATGACATAGGACATATTTGTACTAAAAATTATTCCACTGTTTATCTGATAGTCAGATTGAACTGGGCATCCTATATTTTCACTTGCTAAATCTAGAAACCCTGGAGGAACTTATAGAAATAGTTCTGAGGCATCTGGAAGGAAGACACTTAAAGGGATCTAGCATCTTTCAATGAGGCCATTGCAGAGCTTTGCTGGTGTTACTACATCACACGCTGTACTCAACGATTTTATAAATTGCCATCATGGTTCCCTTAGCACTTTCTTCTTGCCACGTTAATATTTCTCTGATCTTAATTTAACTGTCTTTTCTAATGTTAGGTTTTCTGCATTTTTTTAAACTTGGCTAATTTTACCTTAGTACTACATATGTATTCAAAATGTGATTCCAATCAATATATCAATAACTGAACTTTTTGTTTCCATAGAGCAAAGACATCACTTGTTGCCTACAATAAACAGATGTGTGGCTCATACAGTCACACTCATAACTGAGCCATTTACTGTCAGGGTTCTTGGACATCAAGATGATCCAGCTAAATTTAACAATCAGTTATGTTCTTTGTGCATCAGAAAATTCCCAGAGGTCTTATGTAAAACACCATGACTCTTCAAATAGCATCATAACCTGAGTACTGAAAAGAGACTGAAGTAAGTTACTACATCATGGAAGCTTCCCTACACAGTGGGCAATCAAAAGTGTGAACAAGCCCCAGGATGATTTGGCATCATTTTAAAACAGTATATAGATTCTCACTTGAATTACATAATAATCTGAACTATCTAGACCAGCCCTGACCAACAGAAATAATGCCAACCAGACATAATTATAAATGTGCTAGGAGCCACATTAAAAAAATAAAAAAGAAACAGGGGAAGTTAATTTCAATGATGTATTTCACGCAACACATCCAAAGTGCCTTTCCTACAACATGTAATAAATGCAAACACTCTTCAAGAGATGTTTTTACGTTCTTTTTTTTTTTTCTTTTCCTATTAAAGTCTTTGAAATCTGGAGTGTATCTCATAGTTAGAGACCATCTCAACCTGAAGTAGACACATTTCCAAAACTCAATAGCCACACACGCCTGCTGAGCTCCACGACTGGCTCGGGCAGTCCCACGGTGAGCTCCACGTCCACCAACACAGAGGCTCTTCTAAACACAGAAGCCCAGACAAGTCCGAGGCTGCCCGTGCTGACGGGCGCTGCTAGGGCATTTCTGAATCCCCCCAGCATCGAGGAGCACTTCAAACCCAAAGCAGCAACCTCGCTTGTTTCCACTGTCATTCCTTCAGACATGGAAGACGGAGTGCTCAGAGACACAGAGACGATTAATTAGAATCAAGTAATTAGGAGCGAACCGTATGTTAATTGATTCCTTTACACCCACAGGAACAGAGAAGCAGCAAGTCTAACAGTCCAGCGCTGAGGACAGGAGTCACCCTTCTGAAGCTGCCTCAAATGTAAAACGCACCTCCACCCTTGAAGGTGAGCATTGAGCATGCTGCAGGCTCTTAGGGAAGAACACCTGACCTTTTGACCCTGTATGGCTATGAACCTGGGCTGATCCTTCCAGACATGAGAGACCCACACTCCGACAGTCATGCGGTAGGACTCAGCGCAGCGGCTAGGACACTCAAGGCATCCTGAGCTCCACGGGAACACCTTTATCACATAAAGCAGGGGTGCCTGGAACTCTTACCATATGGCTCTGTCAGTGGCCTCCGCCTGCCCAGGCACGGCAGGGAGGAAGCCGGCACCCAGCTGAAGTGGGTACTGAGCTTCGTCTCTGTGCGTGAGTGTGCGTAAGAACTCACTGACACATCGCATGACCTGAGTCTACAGTTCACACATTCCACTTTGAGGTTAATAAAATACACCTGGTGGCTGTTGTCTAGTTGCTAAGTCTCGTCCGACTCTTTCAAAATATGCCTTGGGAGCTGTCACTGTTTCTGTGCAGCACGAGATCTTAGGGCACCAGGGGGTCCCCATTTATAAGGGCCTGTGAACAGACTCAGCACTGCAGCCATGAGACGTTTGTGCGCTGACACCAGGGCCATGCTGATGGAACGGCCACGCATGGCAGAGGGAGGCTCTCATTTCCAGAGGCATTTTCAGCCCCCGGGACTTATGGTCCCGACCTGAACTCCTGTCCCCAGCACGCATGACAATCTGGTCCCAGTTTCCAAGTTTCTTACTGAGAAAAGACTAATACTGACTCAACTACCAACGTCATTCTGAATACTGAATCTTTAAAACACCAACTGTGCGTGTGTTTGTATGTGTGTGTGTGTGTGTGCGCGCGCGCGCGCGTGTGTTGGGAGCTCAAAGCCATGGATACCTAACATTATAATGCCCAGCTTACATCCTGCCCTGAAAGATCTAGAAGTTCATCTGGCAGATGACAGTAACTAAATTTTAGTGTTTTCTCTTTAACTTTTTGTTTTATATTGAAGTATGGTTGATTAACAATGCTGTGTTAGTTTTAGGTGTATAGCAAAGTGATTCGGCTATACATATACATGTATCTATTCTTTTTCAAATTCTTTTTCAATTTAGACTGTTATTAATACACAATACTGAGGAGATCTCCCTGTGCTATACAATAGGTTCTTATTGGTTATGCATTTATTTCTATTGGAAGATAATTGCTGTTTACTATGTAGAAGACTGCAGTCCACCAGGTCGCAAAGAGTCAGACACGACTGAGTGACTAAACTGAACTGATACAGAAGACTGTAGCAGCATGTATATGTCAATCCCAAACTCCTTAACTATCCCTTCCCTTACCACTCCCCTGTGCTAACCATAAGTTTGTTCTCTAAGTCTATGAGTCTGTTCCTATTTTCTCAAATAAGTTCACTTGTATCATTTCTTTTTAGATTCTGCATATGAGCAATATCATATTTCTCTTTCTCAGTCCGACTGACTTTACTCAGTGTGACAATCTCTAGGTCCATCCATGTTGCTGCAGATAGCATTCTTTCATTCTTTTTAACGACTGAGTAATGCTCCAGATAATAACTGTATTCTATTTAAATAGCACGGGAAATGGAAAGTTCTCATGCAGAAGACTCTTTAGAAGGCTGTGCCATCTCCTAGTCCCTGTTTGTACTAGGAAAAGAGGCTGATACAAAGCCGTCAACGTTAACAATTTAAAACTCATCTTCCTTTTATTGGAAGATTTCAGCTGAGGGAGATTTTTTGAAGAGGAAACAGAGAAATATGGTATATTGACTCCAGGCTTCTTTTCATGCAAAGAAGGCTCCAGAGTTTATGGATTAAGCACGCCTTTGCTGATCCTTTCAGTGAGTGGAGAGCTGCAATTTCTTAGCCATCCTCCAACAGCTTTGCACCATTCTGCTCTCAGGAAGACCTCTACTCTCTGGATTAAGCCACATGTCTGTTGACTCACAGTCTCCAATGGGGCTGACAGCCGCTGCTATTTGCAGTTTTAGGAACCCCTCAGAGGCTCTTGGGGCACCCCAGGTGGTGCTTTAGGAAAGAACTGGCCTGCCAATGCAGGAGATTCAAGAGCCGCAAGAGATGCGGGTTTGGTCCCTGGGTCAGGAAGATCCCCTGGAGTAGGGCATGGCAACCCACTCCAGTACTCTTGCCTGGAGAATCCCCATGGACAGAGAAGCCTGGCAGGTTACAGTCCATAGGGTCGCACAGCCTCGGACACAACTGAAGTGACTTAGATAAAGACTTTGATGAGCCCATCATCAGAAAGGACATGCCCAGAGAAGGAACTGGTGAGCTTTAAAGAAGGTCAATAGATGCACACCTGAAATTAACATAACATTGTAGATCAGCTATATTTAAAAAGAAAAATAGATCAACAGAAGATTTCCAAACTAAAATTTAAAGAATGAAAAAACCCCAGGACATTCTAGAGTAGCGGGCAGGGGAGTTTCTCTGTTTGCCTAGTGGTTAGGATTCTGGGCTTTCAGTTCCAAGGCCCAGGTTCAATCCCTGGTCAGGGAACTGAGATTCCACAAGCCACACAGCACAGCCAGAAACAGAGAGAGAGATGGGACAATTTCAAAAGGTGTAATAAATGCATAACTGGAATACCTAAAGGGAAAAAGAGGGAATGGGACATAATATTTGAATAATAATAATAGCAAAGAACTTTCCAAAATGGATAATCTCTCCATTTCCAGAATAACAGAGAACACTAAGTAGAATAAATGCCAAAAAAAAAAAAAAAAATCTACCTGCAGGCATATCATATCCCAACTGCAGAAACCCAATGACAAAGAGAAAATACTGAAAGAAGGAAGAGGGAGGGAAACAAACACTTTACCTTCAGATGAAACAGGATTTTAGCAGACATTCCGTCAGAAACCATGCAAGACAGAACGGAGTCAAAGCTTTCTTGTTGAAATAACAAAAATACCAATCTAGAATGTTATGTTCAGAGAAATTACACTTCAAAGCGAAAAGAAAAAGGAAGATTTACTCAGATAAATGTAAACTGAGGAAATCCATCACCAGTCTCACAAGAAAGGTTAAAAGATTTTCTCAGGCGAAGGAAAATGATATAGATCAAAAACTTGTGTCTACATTTTAAAAAAAGGAAAAGCATTGAGGGAGGACTAAATGAAGGTAAAGAAAGTATTTTCATTCTTAATTGATCTAAGCAATAACCATTTGTTTAAAATAGTAATAATAACAATGTATTAGGTTATTGCAGCAAATATGTAAGTGAAATGAACGGCAGCAGGCCGTGAGGATGGGAGGGAGAAACTGGGAATTCTCTTTTGTAAGATAACCTCCCCAGGTGGCGCTAGTGGTAAAGAACCTACCAGCAAATGCAGGGGAGACAGGAGACGCAGATTCCATCCCTGATTCTGGAAGACCTCCTGGAGGAGGGCATGATATCCCACTCCAGTATTCTTGCCTGGAGAATCCCAGGGACAGAAGAGCCTGGCGGGCTACAGTCCATGGGGTCACAAAGATTTAGACATAACTGAAGCCACTTAGCAGAAAGTTAGCCTCACTACATATAAAGTGGAATAATGTTATTTGTAGGTGGACTTAAATTAGCTTAAGAGTAAATATTGTAAACTCTTAGAGTGACAGTTTTTAAAAAATATACTTGTTATGCTTAGAGAGAAGATAAAATTTAATCATATGAATTGCTCAAATAAAATCAGAGAAAGCAGAAGTCTCTGACAATAAACAGAAAATGGCTACAAACATGGTTGATATAATAATCCAAATATGTCAATAATCATATTAAATATTATTACAATAGACTGCCAGAGTTAAAAAGACTAAAATATATGTTATTTACATGAAAAGTGAAGTGTTAGTTGCTCAGTTGAATGAGACTCTTTGCGACCCCCTGGGCTATAGCCCACCAGGCTCCTCTGTCCTTGGGATTCTCCAGGCAAGAATATTAATATAAAGTCAAATGTAAAACCATGGGAAAGGTTGCTGCTGTTGTTCAGTCGCTAAGCCGTGTCCAGCTCTTTGCAGCCCCATGGACTGCAGCACTCCCGGCTACCCAGTCCTTCACTGTCTCCCAGTCTGCTCAAATTCATGTCCAGTGAATGTGAGTCAGTGATGCTATCTAACCATCTCATCCTCTGCCACCTTCTTCTCCTTTTGCCTTCAATGCTTCCCAGCACCAGGGCTTTCCCAATGAGTCAGCTCTTTGCACCAGGTGGCCAGAGTATTGGAGCTTCAGCTTCAGCATCAGTCCTTCCAGTGAACATTCAGAGTTGATTTCCTTCAGGATGGACTGATTTCATTTCCTTGCAGTCTAAGGGACTCTCAAGAGTCTTCTCCAACAACACAGTCTGAAAGCATCCATTATTTGGTACTTAGCCTTCTTTACGGTCCAACTCTTACATCCACACAGAACTACTGGGAAAGCCATAGCTTTGACTATACGGACCTTTGTTGGCAAAGTAATGTCTCTGTTCTTTCAATACATTGTCTAGGCATGGAAAAGATAGACCTTGCTAATAGTATTTTAGAGAAAGCTGGAATAGCTATACCAACTTCAGTGCAGATTTTAAAACAAGAAAAATTATCAAGGGTACTACATAATGATGAAGAGCCCATTTCTCAAAGAAGATGTACCAGTTCTAAAGGTGTATGTACTTACCAAGAAGGCATTGGAATACATGAAGCAGAATCTGATACAACTGAAAGGAGAAACAGTCAAACCCACTGTTAAAGCTGAGTTCAACACCTCCCTGTCAGTAATTGATAGATCAAGCAGACAGATAATCAATAAGGATACAATAGACCTGAATAATACTATCAGTCAACTTGATCTAATTACCATTTATAGAATACTCCATCCAGCAATCACAGAGTATACATTCTTCAAAGCTCTCAAGGAATATTCAGCAAGATGGACCACATTCTGGGCCAAGAAATATATCTTAATTAATTTAAAAGAATAAAAATCACATGAGGTGTGTTCTCAGGTCACAGAGGAACTGAACTAGTAATCAGAAAAATAGCTAGAAGTTCCCAAATATTCGGCAATTAAGCAGCACATTTCTAACTAATAACTGATACCAAAAGGAAATGTCAAGAGAAATGTAAAAATATTTTGAACTAAATTAAAATTAGAGCTCAACTTATCAAAATTTGTGGAATATAGTAAAGTCAGTGCTTAGAAGAAAATACACAGTATTGAAATGCACTTATTAGAAAAGAAGGAAACTATAATATCAATAATCTAAGCATTCATCTTAGAAAACTATAGAAGGACGATCAAGAGATTCCTAAAACAAGAAAGGAAAAGAAGCAATGAAACTTAGAGACTTCCCTGGTGGCTCAGGGACCAAGACTTCATGCTCCCAAGACAAGGGGCCCTGGTATGATCCCTGATCAGGGAACTAGATCCCACGTGCCACAACCAGGAGTTCACACGCCACAGCTAAAGACCCTGCATGCCTCAACTAAGAGCTGGCACAGCCAAACAAATAAATAAATGCTTTTTAAAAGAAACAACAAAAATTAGAGCAGAAATCAATAAAATTGAAAACAGGAAAATAATGGAGAAAAATTATAAAACCAAAAGCTGTTTCTTTGGCAAGATTAATCATATTGATAGAGCTCTAGCCCCAGCTAAGCAAGACAAAAAGAGAAGGCACAAATGATCAATATCATAAATCTAGGTTTTATGATTTAAGGTTCATCATTATTGATAAAATGGACATTAAATAGAGTCAGATAAAGAAAGGCTATTAACAGCTCTGTGGCCACAAATTTAATATTTTAGATGGAATGAACCAATTCCTTGAAAGGCACAGACTAATAAAAGACACTTACTCTTTGGAAGGAAAGTTATGACCAACCTAGACAGCATATTAAAAAGCAAAGACATTACTTTTCAGCAAAGGTCCATCTAGTCAAGGCTATGGTTTTTCCAGTAGTCGTGTATGGATGTGAGATTTGGACTATAAAGAAAGCTGAGTGCAGAAGAATTGATGCTTTTGAACTGTGGTGTTGGAGAAGACTCTTGAGAGTCCCTTGGATGGCAAGGAGATCCAACCAGTCCATCCTAAAGGAAATCAGTCCTGAATACTCATTGGAAGGACGGATGCTGAAGCTGCAACTCCAATACTTTGGCCACCTGATGCAAAGAGCTAACCCATTGGAAAAGACTCTGATGCTGGGAAAGATTGAGGGCAGAAGAAGAAGGGGACAACAGAGGATGAGATGGTTGGATGACATCACAGACTCAACGGATATGACTTAAGGTGAACTCCAGGAGTTGGTGATGGACAGGAAGGCCTGGCGTGCTGCAGTTCATGGGGTTGCAAAGAGTCGGACACGACTGAGCGGCTGAACTGAACTGAATAAAATTCTCATAAGGAGATGCAAAAAACATGAATAAACTTATATCTTTTAAAGAAATTGAATTAATAATCAATATCCCTCCAAAAAAGAAACACCAGATCCAAATAGTTTCATGGGCGAATTTTACCAAACATTTAAGTAAGAAATAATGCCAATTAGGTTGTTATAGAATATTAGGCAGGGTTCCCTGTGCTATACAGTAGGTCCTTGTTGGTGATCCATTTTAAACAGAGCAGAGTGTACATGTCCATCCCAAACTTCCTAATTATCCCTCTCTGTCACCCTTCTGCCCTGGTAGTTGCTAAGTTCATTCTCTGTGAGTCTGTTTCTGTTTTGTAAATAAGTTCATCTGAATCACTTCTTTTCAGGTTCTGCATATAAGCGACATCATACAATATTTCTTTTCCTGTCTGATGCACTTCACTCTGTATAACAATCTCCAGATCCAGCCATGTTGCTGCTAGCGGAATTATTTCATTCCGTGTAATAGATGAGTAATATTCCACTGTATATATGTACCACATCTCCTTTCTCCATTCTTTTTCCGATGAACATTTAGGTTGCTTCCATGTCTTTGCTATTATAAATGGTGCTGAAATGAACATTGGGGTGCATGTACCCTTTCAGACCATGTTTTTCTCTGGGCATATCCCAAGGAGTGAAATTGCAGGTAGCTCTATTTCTAGTTTCTTAAGGAACCTCCCTTGCTGTTTTCCATAGCAGCTGCGCCAACTGACATTTCTGCCAGGAGTGTAGGAGGGTTCTCTTCTCTCTGCACCCTCCCCAGCATTTAACTGTTTGTGGATTTTTTTTTATGATAGCCATTCTGATATGAGATGATATCTCATTGTAGTTTTGTTAAGAATTTGAAAAAGAATAGATACATATATATAAAGGAAATCAACCCTGAATATTCTTTGGAAGGACTGATGCTGAAGGGCCAATACTTTGATCAATACTCTTTGATGCAAAGAGCCAACTCATCAGAAAAGACCCTGATGCTGGGAAAGATCAAGGGCGAGGGGAGAAGGGGACAACAGAGGATGAGATGGTTGGATGGCATCACTGATTTTGACATGAGTTTGAACAAAGTCTGGGAAATAGCAAAGGACAAGGAAGCCTGGTTTGCTGCAGTTCATGGGGTCACAAAGAGTCAGACACAACTTAGTGACCTACAGTAACTGAATCTCCTTGTTGTATACCTGCAACGAGTATAACATTGTTAATCAACGATATTCCATCATAAAATAAAAAGTTAAAAAGGAAGAAAGAAAAATGCCAAGCCTCCACAATATCTCCCAGAGAATAAAAGCAGAGGTAAATTTTCCTAATTCATTCTATGAGACCAACATCACCCTAAAACAATCTCAAAGAAGTTACAAGAAAGGAAAATTACAGACTAATATCTTACAGGAACACATACACAAAAATCCTCCCAAAATACCAGAAAACCTGATTCAACAATGTATAAAAGTATTGCATTCCACAGCCAAGAGGGATTTATTCCAGGAATGCAAAAAGACTGGTTCAACATTTGAAAGTCAACCAATGTAATCTACCACATCAACAGACTAAAGAAGAAAAATCATATTGTCTTACTGACTGACACACAAAAAAATTTGACAAAATCTAACACACATTAATTAATTTTTAAAAATTCCCAGCAAACTACGAATGAAGAGTAACTTCCTCAATCTGATAAAGAACATCTATACAGACCGATTTAAGATATATGTGTGTTTGTGTGTGTGTGACTAAATCACTGCACTGTATACCTGAAACTAACACAACATTGCAAATCAACTATACTTCAATAAAAAATAAACATTTAAAAACCTATTTCATTTTTATAGATAGCTATTCAGTATGATAGCAGGTATCATACTTAATGGTGAGAAACTGAACATTTCCTCCCTAATATCAGGAATAAAACAAGGATAGTCTCTCTCACCATTTCTACTTAACATCGTGCGGGAAGTGCAAGCTGGCAAAATAAGGTTAGAAAAGAAAGTAAATGGTATAAAAAAGTAAAAAGGAAGAAATAAAGCTTCTTTAAGATGGCATAATTATACAGAAAATTCCAATCAACCAAAATACAAGCATCAACTAATAAAAGTCTTCTAGAATCTAATAAAAGAGGATAGCAAGTTTATAAGATACACAGTTAGTATATAAAAGTCAGTTGCTCACTTTTATCAGCAGTGAACAATTGGCATTTTAAATGAAAAACAACATAATTTTCAATAGCAACCAAAAAGTAAAATGCTTAGGTACAAATCTCATAAAATATGTGTAGAATCTATATGCAGAAAGCTATACAACTGATGAAAATCAGGAAAATCTATGTAGAGAGATATTCCATGTTTATGGAATGGAACCCTCAATATTGTTAAGATGTGATTCTTCCCAACAAGACCTAAGGATTCAACTTAATCCCAATCAAAATATCAGGATGGCATTTTGTAGATATTTACAAAATAATTTTAAAGCTTATAGGGCAAGGCAGAAGACCGAGAATAGCCCACACAACACTGAAGGAGTACAAAATGAGAACACTCACACTGCAGACCTTCAAGAGTTACCATAAGGCTACGGCAATCAAGACAGCACAACACTGGTGAACGGACAGGTGCACAGATCAACGGGACAAGATTTAAAGTCCAGAAAGAGACGCACACAAATATAGACAACTGATCTTTGACAAAGAAGCAAAAGCAATGCAATGGAAAATTCCAAAGATAGCTTTTTCAAAAACGGTACTGCATGCAAAAATAGGAACCTAAACACAGACCTTACACGTTACACAAAAATTAACTCTAGATGGATCATACACCTAAATGCAAAATGCAAAACGATAAAGCTTCTTAAAGGAAACCTGTACGACCTTGGGCTTGGGGATGAGTGTTTAAGTACAGTATCAATGGAATGATGTATGAAAGAAAACATTGATAAGTTGGACTTTATTATAATTAAAACATGCTCTACATAGACACTGATAAGAGAATGAAAAGTTAAGCCACAGATTGAGAAAAAAATATTTTCAAAATGCAGACCTGATAAAGGATTTGCATTCAAAATATGCAAAGAATTCTTAACATTCAATAAGGAAATAAACAACAAAATTGAAAAATGGGCCAAAGATCTGAAATGACATCTCAACAAAGAAGATAAATAAATGGCAAATAAGCATATGAAAAGGTGCTCAACATCGTTTGTCCTTAGGGAACTGCAAGCGAAAGCAACTATGAGACACCACTGCACACCTATTTGAATGGTTAGAATCCAAAAGAGGTCAGTATCAACTGCTGGAAAGAATGCGGAAAAAAATAATTCTCTCACTGCTGTAGGAAATGCAACGTGGCATAGCCCCTTTGGAAGACAGTTTGACAGTTTCTTACAAAACTAAACACAGACTTACTGTAAGATCCAGCAATTGCCCTCCTAGGTATTTACCCAAATGATTTAAAAACTTTTTTTCAGACAAAAAAGCTGCACAGGTATGTTTACAGCAGTTTCATTTGTAATTGCCAAAAATGGGAAGCAACAAAAATGTCCATCAGTAGGTGAGTGGATAAACAAACTATTGTATGTTATTGGGGGAAAGGCCAACTATAGAGAGAGTAGACAGATCTATGGTTGCCAGGAGAGTGAAATCAGGGCACAGGAGCTGAGGAGGTGAAGCACAGAAGATTTTTAGGGTAACAAAGCTATTCTGTATGATACTGTAATGATGAATACAAAAGGGTAACATTTGTCAAATCCCACAGAACTTGACAGCTCAAAGAGTAAATCTTAATCTATGCAAATTAGGCAAATTTCTTTTAAAAAATCTCTTAGGATGTGAAGGAATCCCAGGATGGAAGTCAGCATGTGACAGAAGAACCTAAATGTAGTTTAAAAAAAAAAGAAAGAAACAATCTGACTAGGACGGGGGATAAACAGCTGACCTAAGAAACTCGGGAAATGAGTGGAAGCTATAAAAGTAAGCTATAATAAGCGCCTTAGTTGATGAGGTTGTTCCCCTGGGGACATGAGTTAACAATTCTGAAACCATTATATGTATATAATGGAAATGAGCAGTTAATAAATGAGTCAGGTTTCTCACTGTTATAATGAGAGTGGATTAGAGTTGGAGGTAGGAGTATGCTAACTCATGTTCAGCTTGATATAAATACAGATGATTATACATAGGAATATTTATAGACATGTGTATACACATGAACTGGTTCATGCATATGGCACTGCTCTGTTAGTTGAAAGGACCTAAAAGAAATGGCATTCCAGGAGCAACAAGCACAACACCATTAGTTTCTAATACCATTCTCCAATGAAAGAGGTCCAGGCTTTTTAGAGAAACGACTGATTATAGACTGAGACAGGAAATCCACGAGATGGGCCGGGAACACCCCGGAGTCCACAGAAGTGCCAAAAAGAAAAAGAAAGGTGAGGGTATTTTAAAGGGGTACAAGAGCAACTAAGAGAGCTCCCAAGAGCCATACTGGAAAAAGTTGAGCAGTTGAATAAAATACAGTAGTATTGGATTATAACTCAAATCATATAATGATTATGTAGGAAGGCGGCTCAGATGGTAAAGAATCTGCCTGCAATGCAGGAGACCCAGGTTCGATCCCTGAGGCAGGAAGATCCACCCCCCTGGAGAAGGGAATGGCTACTCACTTCAGTATTCTTGCCTAGAGAATTCTATGCACAGAGGAGCCTGGTGGGCTACAGTCCATGAGGTCATGAACTGAGAGTCGGACACAACTGAAGTGACTTGGCATGCATGCGTGCAAGTAAACAAGTAAGAAAGATAAATAATAAAATAAGAAAGATAAATAATAAAATCTTCCATGCAAAAGAATTACAAATGACTTAGGTATATTCCCTGGTGACTCAGACAGTAAACAATATGCCTGCAATGCAGGAGACCCGGGTTTGATCCCTGGGTGGGGAAGACCCCCTGGAGAAGGGCATGGCAACCCACTTCAGTATACTTGCCTGGAGAATCCCCGTGGACAGAGGAGTCTGGCAGGCTACCGTCCATGGGGTCTCAAAGAGTCAGACAGGACTGAGAGATTCACATGAGGTATGCACTCCACCTTGAAGGAAGGGCAGCATACTGCTCACTTAAGGGTGGGCTTCCTTTGGTGACTTATTCTAAACAGGACCCGCAGGGAAAGGGAGACACAGAAGAATAGTGATCTGACAAATAGTGATCTGGCACCTCAGCCCTGTGATCAAGGTCAGCATCAGAAGTGATGAGTCGTATTGAGAGGCTGTACCCTTGGTATGATTTGGTGAGAATAGCACTTTACCCCTGTGGTCCTCCTGCCCCGCATCCCGTGACTCCTATTTACTCATGAGGAAAACATCAGACAGATCCCAACTGGAGGATATTCTAGAAAACATCTGACTGGTAATCATTAAAACCGTTAAAGCCATCAAAAACAGGAAAAGTCTGGGAAACTGCCACAGCCGAGAGGACCTTTTGGAGACATAATGACCAAATATAATGTGGGATCCCAGATGGAATTAAGGAAGAGCAAACGGATATTAAGTAAAAAGTAAGCAAATATGAAAAAACTATGACCTTGGGAATTCCCTGGAGGTCTAGCAGCTAGGATTCTATGCTTTCACCAGTAAGAGTGTGTGTTCAACCCCTGGTAAGGGAACTAAGATCCCACAATCAAAAAAACAAGAAAAGAATTTTAAAAACAACCCTGTGATCTTCAATCAATAATAATATATCAACTTTGATGCAAGAATTGTGACAAACATATTAATGCAAGATGTCAATAACAGGGAAAATTGATATAAGGTATGTGAAAAATCCCTGTACTATTTTGGCAATAATTCTGCAACTTTTAATTCAGCTTTTTAAAGTATATATATTTTTTAAATCAAAGGGATAGACAGTAAAGTCAAAACTGAAACAAAATTCACAGATTCTGAAATCCAGGCAATATATTTGCAAATATAGAAATTTTAAAACTTGCTTTAACCTACCAATATGTCCATCATAACAACATCATCAGTTAATCTAACTTGATTCTGGACTAAACTGATTTAATTATATCCAATTATAGGCAGGATGCAGACACACACCAAGCTGTTCAAGAATCGGATGAGCTGGGGTAATATCTTAATAGCATGAGTGGCTTGTGTTTTAAAATGCTAAAATCAGAACATGAAGACCTAGGTATGCATGCTGGCTTAACCCACACAGAGGCAGACAAGTAGAACCTCAAACATTGTGCAGCTAATTGGTGATATCATAACTAATTGGACAGTTTGAGGAACATCAGGGAAGAAAGACAAATAATAAATGTGGACTTAAGAAGATTAAAAGCAGAGCCAGAAAATAAGAAAATGAGATTCCTGCTGGATAAATTCCAGTTAGAGCATCTGGAAAAAAATAATCCCAAACACAGATACAGTTGCAGGGAATGAGATGCTTAAAAATCCCAAAGAAATCAAGCAATCAAAGCAGATTAGATGCTAGCTTGTGTGCAGTATGGCCAGGGGAGTAGAAAAGATGGGAAACAGGACGTGGGCCTCTTTTGGGCTTCAGAGATGAGACAGACAAGCCAGCGGACCTCTTTCTGGGTAAGGCCCGTGGTCCTCTCAGAAGCTGGGGAAGCTGGAGAGAGCTGGTGTGGAGCTGGCTTATCTCAGAGATCAGGGAACTGAGACATTCCATGCACTTCAGATTCGTGATGAGAAGGCTGTTCCTCATTTCCACTAAATATTCAGAACTGAGCAGAGTCAAAGCAAGCCACAAAGCATGAGGACTGGAAACGACTTTGAAGCCAATGTCCAAAAGCCTTAGAGCTCCTGTTAGTTGGCACACTGGGCATCACTGCGAGGTGACACAGTTTAACACCATTGGTTTCAAAATATAAGAACAGTCAACAGCATTTTGTTGAGAGCTTACCTCATGCCAGCCCCAGGCTAAGCATCTTATCTGCAATGTCTCATCTAATCCTCACAACATCCTCTAAAGAGAGGGCTTGGTACTACAGGTCTCTCTCTCTATCCAAAAGCAGAGTGTTCCTATGAAAACTCCCATAACTGAAACTGCATAAAGAAGCAGTTACCCTGGGACACATCTTGATAACAGGTGTGCAAAATAAATGGAGATAAAGCACATGCTCAGACACGGTTCAGAACTCTGGTGGCTGGTTGTTGAGATGCTGAGTGTAGTTCTGGGGAAGGAGCTTGGGGGAGCCATTCAGCTGCTCAGGGGCCTCTGCCCCGAAAGCAGATGTGGCAAAACAAACTCTAAACACAACTTTCACAATTTTTGCCTTTTGCCCTTTTTTTTAGTAAAAGTGAAAGTCTTCTTCCTATTTTTTTTTTCAGCTCATAAAAACAGGTACTAGTACAGGTCTTTTGTAAAAGCAAAGCAGCATGAAGCAAACTTTCCAAAAGTAGGGGATACTTGCATCCCCATTTCACAGATGAGGAAGATGAGGCCCAGAGAAGTGAAGGCACTTTCCCAAGGCCCCCAGGCAGTTGACAGCAAGGCTAGAATGATCACTAGAGCTGCAGAGTTCCCACATGCCTACACCTACTCCCCCAAGGAGGGTCCCCTGCCGGGAACCAGCGTGAGGAATCCTGTCCGTGACAAGGTCATGAAGAAGAAAGCCTGACAAAACGCAAGGACGTGAGCAGGCTTCAGGGGTTCCCCCTGGAATTTCCTGAGCAGTTTAGTTCAGTTCAGTCGCTCAGTCGTGTCCGACTCTTTGCGACCCCATGAATCGCAGCACGCCAGGCCTCCCTGTTCATCACCATCTCTCGGAGTTCACTCAGACTCACACCCATCGAGTCCGTGATGCCATCCAGCCATCTCATCCTCGGTCGTCCCCTTCTCCTCCTGCCCCCAATCCCTCCCAGCATCAGAGTCTTTTCCAATGAGTCAACTCTTCGCATGATCCTCTTGTGTCCTTGCTATGTAAGGATGTAACTTTATTTAGTGCTTTCTGAGAGTGGTGCCAGACTTTGGGAAAAGTGAAAGTGACTTTGGGAAGATCAACACAAATAAGTCTTCTGGTTGACAAACCCTTATCAGAAAAAAGGCTGTAAAATGTTTATTGGCCCTTTTTGGCCATAAGATGATGTAAATCACCTAAGACTTGTATATACAATTAGGTATGCAGAGTGAAAAGCCTGGTTTTGATGAGAGTCAGGGCTGCAGATGCTGCATAATTTGGTACTACCCATTGATCTCTATGTACAATCAAAAAGGTATAAAAGGCATTTCTGGACAACAGGGGCCAGGCAAGTCGCTGGACTGGTTTCCCCCGTGTCTCCTCTTTACTCTAATTTCAGGCTGAATTCCCATCTGGGGCGTGGAGGCTCACCAAGTCTACTTACTTGTCCCGACTTCTAAGATCCATAAGAGAGAGAGCCCAAGGCGGGACACTCTCCGATATTCAAACGGACGCCAGCAGCCTAACGTAGATGGTGCAAGTTCCTGTCTGGAACTTTATTGGCTTTCCACGTAAACCAAGTTATTCAGCCTCTTTTCTCCACTTAATTTTCCTACTATACTATTATTTCTTAATCTTATATTATTAATAAATAAGTTTTTTCCTCGCCTCCCCTTCGAATCACCCTGGATCCACCGGGGCAGGACCCCGGCAGTCCCCTGCTGGGCAAGCACCCAAAGTCAGCCCCGCTGAACAGGTGGCCTGCTGGAAAGGCTGAAAGGTCTGAGTCCCGGACGCGGCAAACAGAGGAGGCGCTGGGCCACCTCTTGGCTTGTGTCCTCCGCTTCCCAAGGAAGTGAGTCCCACGGGGCAACTTGTAGCCCTGGGGTAGGGGGAAGGCCAGATGATGTCCACACCACAGACTTAGGGAGCCCTGTGTGCCCACACACCTGAGCCTGTCCTCTTGCTGACTCTTCGTCATCAGGAAATGGGATGTGTTACTCCATTTGCTTGACTCTTCTCGTGAAGGACCTCTCTCCATCCTTCCCTCTCCCTATCTCTGTCTCTCCGTGTCTGTCTCTCTCTGACCTCTCTGATTTTATATTGACCTCTTACTTCTTCTTTTCTCTTTGGTTATTGCCTGGACCAGATTATTTTGACCTCCTTCTATCGTACCATATTTTCTCTTAGTCTCTATCGTGCTTTAGCTGTGCATTCTATCCTGCGTGGATGTAAAATCCTCTTGCCTCGGTGAGGTCACCCCCAACTCTCCAGGAGACGGCAAGGCTTCTGATTCCCCTGGTGGTCCACTGGTTAAGACTCCATGCTGCCAATGCAGGAGGCACAAGTTCGATTCCTGGTCAGGGAACTAATGCTGTATGGCATGGCCAGAAGATTAAAAAATATATCCCCTGAAATTTCTTAGAAAAGGCAGAAGAACCTGAGATCAAACTGCCAACATCTGTTGGATAATCGAAAAAGCAAGAGAATTCCAGAAAAATATCTATTTCTGCTTTATTGACTATGCCAAAGCCTTTGACTATGTGAATCACAACAAACTGTGGAAAATTCTGAAAGAGATGGGAATACCAGACCACCTGATCTTCCTCTTGAGAAACCTTTATGCAGGTCAGGAAGCAACAGTTAGAACTGGACATGAAACAACAGACTGGTTCCAAATCGGGAAAGGAGTACATCAAGGTTATATATTTTCACTGTTCTTATTTAACTTATATGCAGAGTGTAAGGTCGGGCCCCAGGGGCCATGATGGGCCGCCCCTCCTCTCCCTCCCACCGCAAGAAAGTCCCTAACGGAAGGATCCTTCCAGATCCCGGGAACCAATGAAAGCACACTTCGCCGGTTGCCATGATGAGCCGCCCCTCCTCTCCCCCGACAGCGGGGAAAGTCCCTACCCGCTAAGGGAGGGAGCCTCTCGGATCCGGGACACCAGTGACAGCACAGTTCGCCAGCTAAAGCTGCCCCACCTCTGCCACGTAGAAGGACCTATCAGCCCGCGACACCTTGACCCAGCAACCTATCCAAAGCCCCCATCCATTAACCTGCCCATCCCTCGCAGCGTGCATACATAAACAAACTTCTAACACGGTCCAGGCACACGGACTTCCTCGACCTGCCCCGCTCGCTCGGTCGGAAACCCCGCCCGGGAGCGCTTTGCCATTAGAACCTGTTAGACACTCTTTTGGTGTCCTGGTCGTCTTTTACCTAACATAGAGTACATCATGCAAAACGCTGGACTAGATGAAGCACACGCTGGAATCAAGATTGCTGGAAGAAATATTAATAACCTCAGATACTCAGATGACACCACCCTTATGACAGAAAGTGAAGAACTAAAGAGCCTCTTGATGAAAGTGAAAGAGGAGAGTGAAAAAGTTGGCTTAAAACTCAACATTCAGAAAACTAAGATCATGGCATCTGGTCCCATCATTTCATGGGAAATAGATGGGGAAACAAAAGAAACAGTGAAAGAGTTTATTTTGGGGGCTCCAAAATCACTGCAGATGGTGACAGCAGCCATGAAATTAAAAGACGCTTGCTCCTTAGAAGAAAAGCTATGACCAAACCAGACAGTATATTAAAAAGCAGAGACATTACTTTGCCAACAAAGGTCTGTCTAGTCAAAGCTGGGTTTTTCCAGTGGTCATGTATGGATGTGAGAGTTGGACTATAAAGAAAGCTGAATGCCAAAGAGTTGATGCTTTTAAACTGTGGTGTTGAAGAAGACTCTTGAGAGTCCCTTGGACTACAAGGAGATCCAACCTGATCATCCTAAGAGATCAGTCCTGGGTGTTCATTGGAAGGACTGATGTTGAAGCTGAAGCTCCAATACTTTGGCCACCTGATGCAAAGAACTGACTCATTGTAAAAGACCCTGATGCTGGGAAAGATTGAAGTTGGGAGGAAAAGGGGACAACAGAAGATGAGATGGTTTGATGGCATCATGGATTCAAAGGACATGAGTTTGAGTGAACTCCGGAAGTTGGTGATGGACAGGGAGGCCTGGCGTGCTGAAATCCATGGGGTCACAAACAGACAAAACTGATTGACTGAATTGAACTGAAAAGGAAAGGAGGTTGGTCTGTTGCCTAAAACTTGTGATTTTTTTAGGAGTCTTCATCTACAGATACTTTCATTTACACCCTGTAGGTTTTAAACAAAGATAATTAAATGGATCTTTCAAGGAAAAGACCAAACAATGCGACAGATAATTATGGTTCAGCACATGCTTCTAATTGAAACATGCGACTCAGCAAACAGACCAGCAACTTCTGGCTCATTTGTGCCAAGGCCAACGGCTTGCAGATTCCATCTCTACCGCCAGATGTGGTTAACTAGAGAAGTGAAGGGTCCTGAACAAGCCCAGAATGTGATCTCATCCACCGAATCTTTGAGGCCTTCTCCTGGGTCCTCACTTTCAAGGGCCAGAGCCTCAGAGCTATCCAGCTTCAAAGCCCAAAGCGTCTTGCCTGGACAAGCTGCCAACCTGAAGGCCCAGCGAGGAGCCTGTCAGCCACACCGTTCTTCCTCCTGATGGATCTGACCATCCTGGAGGAAAGAGCTCCTGGAAGTCAGGGGCGTGGCTAACGACACCACACGTGCATGTGAGGGTGACGGGAGCCCGCCCACCGCACTCACTTAGTTGATGCTTTTAAACTGTGGTGTTGAAGAAGACTCTTGAGAGTCCCTTGGACTACAAGGAGATCCAACCTGATCATCCTAAGAGATCAGTCCTGGGTGTTCATTGGAAGGACTGATGTTGAAGCTGAAGCTCCAATACTTTGGCCACCTGATGCAAAGAACTGACTCATTGTAAAAGACCCTGATGCTGGGAAAGATTGAAGTTGGGAGGAAAAGGGGACAACAGAAGATGAGATGGTTTGATGGCATCATGGATTCAAAGGACATGAGTTTGAGTGAACTCCGGAAGTTGGTGATGGACAGGGAGGCCTGGCGTGCTGAAATCCATGGGGTCACAAACAGACAAAACTGATTGACTGAATTGAACTGAAAAGGAAAGGAGGTTGGTCTGTTGCCTAAAACTTGTGATTTTTTTAGGAGTCTTCATCTACAGATACTTTCATTTACACCCTGTAGGTTTTAAACAAAGATAATTAAATGGATCTTTCAAGGAAAAGACCAAACAATGCGACAGATAATTATGGTTCAGCACATGCTTCTAATTGAAACATGCGACTCAGCAAACAGACCAGCAACTTCTGGCTCATTTGTGCCAAGGCCAACGGCTTGCAGATTCCATCTCTACCGCCAGATGTGGTTAACTAGAGAAGTGAAGGGTCCTGAACAAGCCCAGAATGTGATCTCATCCACCGAATCTTTGAGGCCTTCTCCTGGGTCCTCACTTTCAAGGGCCAGAGCCTCAGAGCTATCCAGCTTCAAAGCCCAAAGCGTCTTGCCTGGACAAGCTGCCAACCCGAAGGCCCAGCGAGGAGCCTGTCAGCCACACCGTTCTTCCTCCTGATGGATCTGACCATCCTGGAGGAAAGAGCTCCTGGAAGTCAGGGGCGTGGCTAACGACACCACAGGTGCATGTGAGGGTGACGGGAGCCCGCCCACCGCACTCACTGCTGCCTGAGGCCTGGTTTGCTTCCTCCAGCTCCAGCTCACAAGCTACCCTCCCCTCTGCCGACGACTGTCCTCTGCTGCCTGCTTCTGTTTCTTCTGGTGAGGTCAAACTTTCCTGAGCCCCTTGCTCTGGCAGACAGCGATGGTTAAACACTGCCCCTTGCCTTTTGTGTTCCAGGGAGCGGCCCACCGCAGAGACCCGCCCTTGTCTACAAGATTTAGATGGGAATTGCAGATGCCCCCCTTGTTTACCCACAAGAAAGCCAGACACAGACCCCCAATTCCCATTCTTTATCTCAAAAATGACTGGTGAGCTGTTTGTCACCACTGACCAATCTGGACAAGACGTCTGCTAACGTGATCAGTTTCACCAGGTTCTCTGCGTCACGACAGCCTTTGAGGTCGTCCTCCGGCACTGGAACAAGGGGCAAACCTGTCTTAACGGAATCCACCGACCTCAGGGGCAAGCACGGCCTCATCCCCTCTGGTCATGGGCTCCTCCTCTCCCTCCCACCCCATCTCTGGTGCTTTCTAGCTCATTGACTCCTCCCTGTAAAAGAAAATCCCTTGCAATGTAGATGGACCGAGAGACAATCACTCTAAGTGAAGTAAGTCAGACAGACAAATCTCATATGATATCATTTATGCTGCACAATGAAAGTGTTTACAAAAGAGAAGTAGACTCACAGATATAGAAACAGCTTATGGTTACCAAAGGAGAAAGATGGGGCGAGATTAACAAGGAATTTGGAATTAACAGGTACACACTACTATATGTAAAATAGATTAAAAAAAAACAAGGACCTACTCTATAGTACAGGAATCTCTATTCAATATCTTGTAAAAACCTATAATAGAAAAGAATCTATAATATACATGTATATGTGTGTGTGTGTATACGTATATATACTGAATCACTTTTCTGTATACCCAAAACAATATAAATTAGCTATACATCAATTTTTTTAAAAAAAGGAAGAAAATCCCTTTTCTGCCTAACCTTGATGAGTCTGCAGTTTTATGGTCAAGAGTCCTCCTTATTAAAACAGTATTCCCCTCCCCCTACTGTAGTAATCCTTCTAAGCCAAGTTTCTCTGTATCTAAGTCCAGATTCACTTTTATCTGATATGACCAACTCCAGTCCTTCATACGCCCTCTCTAAGCTCCCCCACCCCACCTTTCTGCTTGATTAGCTGGAAGCTCAGTGTACCTTTTTGGACTCACCTCCTCCATGGAGCCTCCTCTGACTGCAGGCTTAGCCCATGGAAAGCACATGGTGTCTGACCAGCCGGACTCTAGACTGCTGCATTGCAATATGGGCACTTGACCTCAAGCAAGTTCCTTTACTTCTCAGAGCTAGGCGTGCTCCTCTACACAATGCTGTTGAAGTCGCTTTCCTCCCAGGAAGAATAAATCGGGGTGCAGAAGGTGGGAGAGGGGTCCCCAGGGGTACATGTAAAGCACTCCAGTGTCTAGACGCCATGGCGGTAAACACAGAGCACGCATGCCAGGACTGCTTCAGCTCCCAAGACAAACGTCACCAGCCAGGCACATCCCTCTTGCCCTGCCAAGGACAGGACAGGTACTCATACAGAAAGGAGACCCCCCCAGGCAGCTCCAGGAAGCCGAGTTTCCAACATCGGAACACAGACCTCGTAAGGCATCCCAGTGCTTCCTTCCCACACAGCTGGAGCCTGAAAAGGTAATAGTGTGGCTTTATTGGCTCTCTTTCCCATGCACTCATCTGAGTTAAGGCTGCAGAAGCTCATTAAAATATCCATTTTCAAAATTTCTCTTGTTGGCATCATAACATTCATTGTGGTAGCACTGGCTATTAACAGCTATTTAAGAATGCACTTTGTGTGTGTGTGTGTGTGTGTGTGTGTGTGTGTGTGTGTGTCATTAAAATATCCATTTTCAAAATTTCTCTTGTTGGCATCATAACATTCATTGTGGTAGCACTGGCTATTAACAGCTATTTAAGAATGCACTTCGTGTGTGTGTATGTGTGTGTGTGTGCGTGCGTGCGTGCGTGTGTGTGACTTATGGTGGGAAGTCATGGGGAGCAACAAATTAGGAGTTTGGGATTTAGTTATATACACTATTATATATAAAATAGATAAGCAACAAGGTCCTAATGTATAGCACAGGGAACTATATTCAATATCCTGTAATAAGTGAGATTACTACTATATATACGTGTATATATATATAACTGAATCCCTTTGCTATATAGCAGAAATTAACATAGTCAACTACACTTCAATAAAATTTTTAAAAATAATAACAAATACACTTTGTACGCAAAATCTTTCCCAAAGTGAGATCCATGGAAAGAAAAGTTTCTGTAAAATATCCTACAGCCAAAGCCCTGAGAAGTGGCTCTCCTGGCTTCAGGTGACAACAACCAGATCTGCTTCCAAGGTAAGTTTTGCTTGGCCAGCACACAAATCTTGGGGATTTTTTTGTCTGTTTTCTTACACATTCGAATATTGACCATTCAAATGCGGGCTTTCTGTTTTCCCACTGACCCCTCACCACCCTGTGACCCATCCCCAAGAGACTGCCACAGCTGCGACCCTATGGACATTTGATTCTGACTTCAGTCAGGTCTCCCGCCTCTTTGACCAGTGATTTTCCTGTAGTACCCAGTGGCCAGATATGAGCTTCAGCCATTTCTCAGGAAGTCTCAGCCCCAAGCCTGCCTCAAAGGCCAAGAGTCCTCCAGATTCTCAAGAGACACATTCAAAGTCCAGGACTCAAAAATCTCATCGATTTAACTTAGAAAGCCTAATTTTTTCTTTCTGACCTAGCTTTTCTACTTCTGGAAACATATCTCCAGAAAATATGGTCCAGAAATCATATGAACAATGATATTTATCAGAGCATTGATTGAATACCAGAAAAAAAAAAGGCACTCATTTAAATGTCTAGTAATGTAGCACTAATCCCAATTTATAAGCACTGAGAGATGATACAGCCACTCAAAACTGATGTACATGCTATAATCAGATATATGTTTAGTAACATATCAATGGCATAGAGTTAAGTGGGACAGTTATGCCTTCTCTTGTGGTAATTCAGTTTGCTTGGTCCCCTGATCCTGCCACCCCTGGGGCTTTGACTACTTGCTCAGTGAGAATCCCCCTGCTGCCACCAAGACCTATTTAGTCTCCTGACCCTGCCCAGTGCCTCAGTCTCCCTAGACAAGGGCTGGACTCAGGTTCAAGCCCATGGCCCCAGCTGCTGCTGCAGCTAAGTCGTTTCAGTCGTGTCCGACTCTGTGCGACCCCATAGATGGCAACCCACCAGGCTCCCCCGTCCCTGAGATTCTCCAGGCAATAACACTGGAGTGGGTTGCCATTTCCTTCTCCAATGCATGAAAGTGAAAAGTGAAAGTGAAGTCACTCAGTCGTGTCCGACTCTTCGCAACCCCATGAACTGCAGCCCGCCAGGCTCCTCCATCCATGGGATTTTCCAGGCAAGAGTACTGGAGTGGGGTGCCATTGCCTTCTCCGCATGGCCCCAGCAGACAGGTCCAAAAAAAACCATGTATGGCACCTCCCCCCATTGCTGCCATTCAATCACTCAGTCCTGTCTGACTCCTTTGGACCCCATGGACTGCAGCACACCAGTCCCTTCCCTGTCCTTCAGTATCACCCAGAGTTTGTACAAACTCATGTCCATTGAGTCGGTGATGCCATCCAACCATCTTATCCTTGGTCGCCCCCTTCTCCTCCTGCCCTCAACCTTTCCCAGCATCGGGTCTTTTTTACTGCATCAGTTCTTTGCATCACGTGGCCAAAGTACTGGCGCTTCAGCTTCAGCATCAGTCCTTCCAATGAACATTCAGGGCTGACTTCCTTTAGGATGGACTGGTTTGATCTCCATGCAGTTCCCCAGTCCAGGCCCAGATGAGCTGCTGGGCAGGACCTGCTTTCTCCATCAGCTGCATGGAAAGGCTGGTAGCAAAGCATGGAAATTCCATGAAGCTGATGCCTATGGGGCAAAAGCTCACCAGTGAGAGGCAAGAGACTAGGAGGAGCCCTCAGGGGAGACCCTCTCTCTCCCAGCTCCTAACAGACGCTACTGAGACTCGGAGGTCCCACGAAGGCTGTGTTTTCTTGTGAGGCTCTTTAATGCTCAATAATTTACCACATTATGTTTTTTGTTTTTTTTAACCTTCTCTACCTTCTTCCCCTTTTTCCTCACTGTTGTTGCCCTGGGATTGCACTTCCCAACAAAGCCTTGGCATATAAACTAGGTATCTGAGCAAAAAAAAAAGAATCTCAAAGATACTGTGTGTGTGTGTGCATGCAGATGAGCATGTGTGTGAGAGAAAGAATTGTGGCCATGGGTGATTTTCACTCATATTTTAAATGTTCTATCATTTTAATCATGCCCACTCCAGTGTTCTTGCCTGGAGAATCCCAGGGACGGCGGAGCCTGGTGGGCTGCCATCTATGGGGTCGCACAGAGTCGGACACAACTGACGTGACTTAGCAGCAGCAGCTGTTACATGTATCAATATAATCTCTAAAGTTTACTTTTGAGAGTGTCACCCGCTGAATATTTTAACCATCCCCGTAAAGGTTGACCAACTGCACAGTTAGAGGAAGCACACAGTCCAGGAGATCACCCTCACTTCTGACACAAGCAGCAAGTCTGGAGGATCATCAGAGGTTTGATAACTGGGTAGACAGACTAACAGAAGTCACTGACAACTGCTGTGCTTGTGGTTATGGTTTATCACAGGGAAAGGACAAAATTAAAATCAGTCAAGTGTGGGGCGAGGGGTGAATAACCTGTAAGGGAAAATCATCTGAAAAAGAATATAATTAGATAGATATAGAGATATAAATAGCAGCAGAGATATAAATACAGAACCTGAATCGCTTTACTGTATACCTGAAACTAACACAACATTGTAAATCAAATATACTACAAAAACAAAAAATAATCCAGCAATTCCCTGGCAGTTCAGTGGTCAGGACTTGGCACTTTCACTGCAATCTTTGGTTGGGGAACCGTGATCCCACAAGTCCCGTGGCCAAAAAAAAAAAAAAAAAAAAAAGCCAAGGTAAGAACAGAGTCCAGGAAAAGTCCCAAGTGCAGAGCGTCCATCGTCCTCGCCCTGTGGAGTCAGGGATAGCACCTCCTTCCTGACATCAACGAGAGAGGAGCAGGTCCATCTGCAGCCACTATGGACCCTGGCCCAGAGTCCCCATCCCACGTCACAATGCTGCTGTCCTGCTTGGCCCAAGGCCCCCAGGAAGACAAGTATGCTCCCATCAAGCAGAACATTCCAAGGGCTTAGACATCACCTCCTAGAAACCAAGGGCAAAGGTCAGAGGTCAGGTCTTGTCTGGGCAGGGTTAAATTCTCCACTGCTCACCGCCTGAAAACTGCTCAGGGTTCCTGCAGTGCCTTCGTGATGAAGCCAGACCTTTGCAGACCCTTTACAATCCCACTGCTGCCTCTCTCTGGCCACATGTCTCCCTCCCAACCACCCACGTTTTCCTGCCGTCCTGGTCTGTTGCAAGCGTGGCTCTCTCTTGCCTCCAGGCCCTTGCACGGTCTACTTCCTCTGCCCTGAACATCTGGCTGATCCCACCTTCAGCCCAGACACACTGAGGGCCTGCTTCCAAAGCCTCAGATTCTTACACCCACAAAGGCTTCCTCTTCCTTCGAGGCCACGTCTCAGGCAGCATCTCTCATGAAGGGATTCTTTTTGAAACACTGCTTTTTGGGGGAAAGAATATCAGAAAGAAAACTGGTGCTACTGATGGAAATAATGCATCTAAGAAAGGATGATTCTCGGCCAGAAAATGGAAGTTAAGGATAGATTTCGGAGTGGAATGTCACTTGTGGTAGCCCTTCAAATCTATGCCTGTTACAAATTAGTTTCTTTCTGGAAAAGCTCTACAAGAGTTAACTTGACAGGTAGTCATGTCATTGCAAAAATTACACATTGAGCTAAAGATAAAAGCTCAATGATATTCAGAAGGATGGTTAACTATGGTGCATCAATATGTAGAGAAAACATGCAACTATCAGCTGATTTACATAATTTACTTAATCTCTTCTTAGAACCCACTGTGTGTCATATATTGTTCCAAGTCCTTTACAAATAACTTTTAAAACAACTTATTTAATCCTTTTAACAATCCTATGAGGTTAAGACTAATGTTAACCTCTGTTTACACAGGAGGAAACTGACACCCAGAGAGGTTAGGTAACTTGCCCCGGGTCACATAGCCTATAAGTGGGAGAACCAGGATGGCTCAGCATCTGAGTTCTGATTCTATGGAAAAAATGTAATTCATTAGGGTATGAATGCCAAGATACAAAGAGCTAAGGTTAATTTGCTCATAGCTATATCCCCCGTTATTAGCACAGTTCTTAATACCAAATAGATCCTCAACAAAGGTTTATTGTTAATTGATTAATTATGAAGACTAAATATTTTTCATGTCCATCAATTAATTAATCAGACTGAGGGTTAAATGTGTGAAACCTTTAAATTACCTGCCTGGTCAAACGCACTCTGTAATCTAGGGAATATTATGTGGCTGCAAGAGAAAGCAAACGAGCTCAGGGAAGGATCCTAGGAAAGAAAAATTTGAGAGTCCTCTCCTAGTAAATAAGAGTTGGCAGATGACTTTCTGGGATGAATATAGCTAAGATACAATTAAACAAATTTCCTGTTGAATTCTTGAGTATGCTGTCAGGCTCATTACTCAATGCCCACAAGGCTTAGATTGAAAGAATCCCAGAATTTCAATGATGGAAGTAACCTTAGAGGTCATCAAATTTAACTTTTCATTTTGCCTGTGATTTTCATAAAAAGAAATCAGAATGTTTCATAAGAAGAAACCCAGAATGTTCAAGTAGCTGGCCAATGATTCTCCACCCCTCTGTGCTGAAAGCCCCTCATTCTGCTCTTCAGAACGTCCTGGTTCAATGCATCCTACAAGGCTCTCCTCAACCCATCCACCCCCATGTGGTCTTCCCTGCACCCTCAAAGCCACTGAAAGCCCTTTATCTCCTTTTAACTCCCATAACACCCAGTTTCTAGCACTCTTTAATGCTTAGCTTTCTTCAGCAGCTGAGAGTGTATTTAATTGTCCCAGATGGGCACAAAGGTCAGTAAGTATTTGTTGAATGAATGAATCCAAGCTCCGTGTTGGCACAGCAGGACACACCTGGCATTGCATTTCATGATGCAGCATACCACCCTGGGGGCTTCGGATACGGGGTCCAGAGAACACTGATGTGAACTCACACTTGCATCTAGGAAGCCAGTGACCATGGCGGCTAGGAGCCTAAGACTCAGAGCCTGGGTTCACTTCCTTTCTCCATCACTACCTAGCTGAGTTATTTACGCATTTACTTAACGTCTCTGCACCACTTGTTCATCAAATAAACCATATCTCATAGGGTTTGCATGAGGATAAAATGGACAATGCTATGTAAACCACTTAGAACAGTGTTTAGCACAAAGCAAGTGTTCAGTAGATGTTTACAAAAATATAATTATTAATTTCTTATTATTGTGTCTCCAATAAAGCCTGACATATGATAAGAGCCTAATAAATGGTAACTGCTATTAATTCCCTCAGCATCTAGAATCTTTGTCACTGTTTTTGACTATACCTTGGAGTAGAAATTTTCAAATAATCAGAAGAACAAAGAATTCAGAATAGACAGATGAAGCTGCACCCCTCTGAGGGAAGTGGTAGGAAAGCTTATCTGTTCAGGAAGAAAAGTACATAATATAACTACTACAGACGCTTAAAAATTCCATAACGTTGCATGAGCAATTAAAACACATTAGGGACCAATTCCAGATTTGCTCCCAGAACCAAATTGTGTAATTATGTCAGTGAACTAATATCATCATTTCCATTTAGCGGAAAGAGTTCTCAGGTCATAAACACAATGGCTTGCATCCTACCATAGCCAACTGCTATGAGAATAATGGAGACCTAATGACCCAGCCAGTTTAATCAAAGCAAGGAATCTTCTTTCCAGAAGCTTCTGTCACTTGCATTGTATGATCTAAACTTAAAATTATGTCACAGATCAAACCCAAGACAGTATTCATTCACCCTTATGAAGCTCTTAGCTCTGAAGATTTAAAATATACTGAGCTGAGTACTTAGAATTCAGGGTAAAAATAAGTCTCCTCAAGTTAAGTAACAGCGCTGAGAAGAGTTATGAGGCGTTATTAACCTTTCCTGCCCTAAAACCACATTTCAGAGATGATGAAGGAGAATTCTGCATTCCACACTTCACATGAGTTTTCTTTCCTCTGAGTTTAAATATTAGTCTCAGATTCTTGTGGTCTGTGATATGACAAGGTGCCCACATCCTATCACCTTTTCTCATCATTACTGTATTTCCTTGCTGTTGTTGTTTAGTCACTGAGTCATGTCCAACTTTTTTGTGATCCCACGGACTGCAGCCCCCCAGGCACCTCTGTCCATGGGATTTCCCAGGCAAGAATACTGGAGTGGGTTGCCATTTTCTTCCAGCAGATCTTCCCGACCCAGAGATAGAACCGGCATCTCTCGCATCTCCTGCAGTGGCAGGCAGATTCTTTACCACTGAGCCACCAGGGAAGCCCATTGTATTTCCCACATTTGGGCAGACAGTCTAACTACCCAGACTTGTCAACAGCAACACGGGTCTCGGTGCCTCAGGGGGACCTCACAGACCATCACCAACCTGCCCTCTCCTGCTCTTTGCATGAGCTTTGACAGAACAGATAGATCTGGGACTGAAGGAAGGTCTTTGTGTCCTGGTTTATAGGTCTGCTTGACACGTGAGCAGCCCTTACAGTCAGAAGATAGAAACCAAAGCCCGGCTCAGAAATAGCTTCTTTAGCAGCGCTTTTTGAGAAAAGAAATGAGACCACTTAATTCCATTGTCAGGCGGCACTATAAGTGCCTATAAGAATCCCTGCCTTCCTGTTCTTGAAGAGGGAAGTTTCATTGTGAGAGACATTCTTGATGTATTTCTGTCTAAATTTCATTTGAAGATCATTCTTTTGCACTTGTAGAATGTTTCTTTTATCTTCATTGAAGGGAAAGCAGCCCTGCTATATTATTCTATTTTTTTTTTTTAAATAGGAAGGATGTTACCTATTGCTTGTACTTTTATAGGAACCTGATATTCCTGTGAATAAGATAATTAGAAGGATATAACTGAATGGCAAGTGAGTTGAAATATCCTAAGGGTGTATTATCCTGAGCCAGTTAAGTAAACCATTGTGTTCACACAACAAAATATTATAAAGTTATTTCAAAGAATGAGGCAGTTCTTGTATTAATATGGGATATTCTCCAATATACCATATTGTTTAAAAAAAAGCAAGGTCATAAACAATGGATAGAGTTTGCTACAATTGGTGGAGTGTTTCAGAAAACACACATCCTTGTACATACATATACACACAATTTTACCAGGAAGATCCACTAGATTTTCATAACAGCTTCTGTCTCTGGGCAGATAACCAGAGAACCGGTGTACTATGGAGAAAGAGGTATGTACTTTGCTTTTTTAACTGCACATTTCATTTACTTTTACTGAGCTCTAGAACTCTACTGGGGGGCTTCCCTGGTAGCTCACACAGTAAAGACTCTATTGAGAGAGAGATGCATTTTTGCATATTTTTTTAGACTCCACATATAAGCAATATCATATGATATTTGTCTTTCTCTGTAGATTTCATTCAGTATGATAATCTCTACATCCACCTGGGTTGCTGCAAATGGCAAGAAAAAGATACATTTTTTAAAAAAAGAAGGTAGTTTCTACAAGGATGTTAGAACAATTGTCAGCCACACACAAAGAATAAACCTTGGCCTATATAAAGATCAGTTCAAAGTGAATCAGAGATCTAAATATAAAATAAATATGATAAACCTTTTTAGAGGAAAACCATCAAAAACTAGGGTAAGATGAAGAGTACATAGAAATGAAACCAAAATCACTACATTAAAAATAGAACATCTCATCAGCAAATGTTTAGTTCAGTTCAGTCGCTCAGTCGTGTCCGACTCTGCGACCCCATGAATCGCAGCATGCCAGGCCTCCCTGTCCATCACCATCTCCCGGAGTTCACTCAGACTCACGTCCATCGAGTCAGTGATGCCATCCAGCCATCTCATCCTCGGTCGTCCCCTTCTCCTCCTGCCCCCAATCCCTCCCAGCATCAGAGTCTTTTCCAATGATGAAGCAGAAATAGATGTTTTTCTGGAACTCTCTTGCTTTTTCCATGATCCAGCGGATGTTGGCAATTTGATCTCTGGTTCCTCTGCCTTTTATAAGACCAGCTTGAACATCAGGGAGTTCAAGAGGAGGTATTTGGCTCTTACTCCCACTTAGCAGTAATAATTTGACAGGCATAAAGCATTAAAAAAAGATAAGGTGAATTTTATTAAGATTTGAGATTTGTCCTCATTCAAACATACCATCAAGAGAATAAAGAGACAAGCTACAGACTGGAAGAAAATATTTACAAATCACATGCTCAACAAACTACTTATACCCACAATATAAAAGAACTCTCAAAACTTAACAATTAGAAAGCAAACAATGAGAACAGGACTTCTTAAAATGAGAACAGGACTTGAACAGACACTTCACCAATGACTGAAGATGGTAAATAAGCACGTAAAAGATGTTTAACATCATTAGCCATTAGAGAAATGCAAATTAAAATCATAGTAAAACACCTATACACCTATTAGAAGGACTAAAATGTTTTAAAATAATAACAATAACAAATGCTGGCAAGGATATGGAGCAACTGCAACCGCAGTTGCAACTGCAACTCTGCACATTGACGACAGGAAGATAAAATGGTAGTCACTCTGGAAAACAGTTTGGCAGACAAATGAAGCTAAATATGCATTTATCGAATGACCCAACAATTCCATTCCTGAGTACTTGCCCTAAAAATAAAGAAAACTTATGCTCACACAACTGTGGTGTTGGAGAAGACTCTTGAGAGTCCCTTGGACTACAAGGAGATCAAACTAGTCCATCCTAAAGAAAATCAACCTGAATATTCACCAGAAGGACTGATGCTGAAGCTGAAGCTACAGTATTTTGGCCTCCTGATGGGAAGAAGTAACTCACTGGAAAAGACCCTGATGTTGGGAAAGATTGAAGGCAGAAGGAGAAGGAGATGACAGAGGATGAGATGGTTGGATGGTATCACCGACTCAATGGACATGTTTGAGCAAGTTCCAGCAGTTGTTGATAGACAGGGAAGCTTGGTGTGCTGCAGTCCAAGGGGTTGCAAAGAGCTGGACACAACAGAGCAACTGAACTGACTGAACTGAGTGCTCACACAAAAACTTGTACACAAAAATTCATAGTAGTTTTATTTGTGAAAGCCAGAAGCTGGAAATATTCCAGATATTGTTCGCCAGATAAACGATAAAGTGTGGCCCATCTGTCCCATTGACTATAATTCAGCAGTTAAAAAGGAAAAAGGGACACCCCATTGGTACATGGAACAAATGGATGCAATACAAAAATGTTCAGTTCAGTTGCTCAGTCATGTCCAACTCTTTGAGACTCAATGGACTGCAGCATGCCAGGCCTCCCTGTCCATCACCAACTCCCGGAGTCCACCCAAACCCATGTCCGTTGTGTCAGCAAAAATGTACTATGAGAGAGAAGCAGTCTCAAAGGTCTACATATTGGATAAGTCCATTTATTTGACATTCTAAAAGACAAACTATAGCTACGGAAAATGGATCGGTGGTTGCCAAGAACTATAGGTAAGGGGAAGGTCTCACTACAGAAAGGCAACATGAGGACATCTGGGGGCGGGAATGGCTGGGTAATGGAACTGTTCTATACTTTGATTGAGGCAATGGTTACATGAAGACACCCAGGTTTCCTCATTCCCAGTGCAGGGGGACCAGGTTCAATCCCTGGTCAGGGAACTAGACCCCACATGTGGTAACTAAGATCCAGCACAGCCAAATAAATTTTTTTTAAGTTCTAATTTTTTAAAAAAAAGCTCATAGAACTGCACCCCTAAAGAATTTTTAAAATTTATGTATGTTTTTTATTTTTTTTTAAATGAAAGGTGAGAAGATTGGTGGAACTGGTGAAGTTGCTCAGTTGTGTCCACCTCTTTGCCACCCCATGGACTGGAACCTACCAGCCTCCTGTGTCCATGGGATTTCCAGGCAAGAATACTGGAGTGGGTAGCCATTTCCTTCTCCAGGGGATCTTCCCAACCCAGGGATCGAACCCAAGTCTCCCACATTGCAGGCAGACGCTTTACTGTCTCAGCCACCAGGGAAGCCCTGTTTATAATATTCCTATATTATATATAAACTAGTGTAATGTCAAATTTAAATTGATTGTGATCAAAGATAGATAATGTAATCCCTTTAGGAAACACTAAAAAATAAATAAAATAGAGACAGCAAAAACACCTAAAGAGGAACCAAAAGAAATACTGTATAAACTCACAAGAAGGCAAGCAAAGAGAAACAAAAAGCAGATGAGACAAACAGAGAACAAATCGCAAAAACACTCACCTAAAGCCAACTACATCAATAATCATATTAAGTGTAAATGAACTAAAAACTCTAACCATAAAACAGAAATTCTCACCTGGATAAAAACTAAGATCCAAGTATATACTGTCTACAAAGGATTCTTTCATTCCTATAAAGGATTCATTCATTTTTAAAAGACATGAATAGGTTAAAAGTAAAAATATGAAGAAACATTATACCATGCAAACATTAATCATAACAAAAAGTAGAGTTGCTCCATTAGTATTTAAACAAAACCGATTTCAAGACAAAAAGCATTACTAAAGATAAAACTGAGCATTTTATAATGATAAAAATGTCAATTTAGCAGGGAAGCATAACATATTTATAACTGTATCCCTCATAATAGAGCTTCAAAATCTATGAAGCAAAAACTGATGATAAAAAAAGATGTCCATCAACAGATGAATGGATAAGGAAGATGTGGGATATATATATATATAATGGAACATTACTTGGTCATTAAAAAGAATGAAATCCTGCCATTTGTAGCAAAATAGATGTGGAGATTATGCTGAGTGAAATAAGTCAGAAAGAGAAAGAAAAATACTGCATGATATCCCTTACATGTGGAATCTAAAGAAATAATATAAACAAAAGCATTTAGCAAAATAGAAACAGATCTACAAGTATAGACAACAAACTAGGGATTACCAGAGGGGAGAGGTGGGCTTCCCTGGTGGCTCAGCTGGTAAAAAATCTGCCTGCAGTGCAGGAGACCTGGGTTGGATCCCTGGGTTGGGAAGATCCCCTGGAGAAGGGAACAGCTACCCACTCCAGTATTCTGGCCTGGAGAATTCCATGGACTGTACAGTCCATGGGGTCACAAAGAGTCGGACACGACTCAGGGACTTTCACTTTCAGAGGGGAGAGGGAAGGGGGAAAGGGCAAGTTAGGGGTATGGGATTAAGATACAAACTACTATGTGTAAACTAGATAAACAACAAGGACATACTTTATAGTCCCGGGAATTATGGGCTTCCCAGGGGGCTCAGATGGTAAAGAATCCACCTGCAATATGGGAGACCTGGGTTTGATCCCTGGGTTGGACAATCCCCTGGAGAAGGAAACAGCTATCCGCTCCAGTTTTCTGGCCTGGAGAATTCCATGGACAAAGGAGCCTGGTGGGCTACAGTCCATGGGGTCACAAAAAGTTGGACGTGACTGAGCAAATTTCACTTTCACTTTTTCACAGGGGATTATAGCCATACTCTCATAATAACTTTTAATGGAATACAACCTGTAAAAGTATTGAATCCCTGTGCTGTATACCTGAAACTAATACAATATTGTAAGTCAACTATACTTTAAAAAAATAAGTTAACACAAATTTTTTCAAAAAAAGGAGGAACCAGCAAAACCATAATCAGAGTTGGAGATTTTAATCTTCAAGTACTTGATAGAACAATTAGAAGAATTAGCAATGATACAGAAGATCTGAATGGCACTATAAAACCTCCGACCTCGGAGTAAAGACAATCTCTTTAACAAGTGGTGCTGGGAAAACTGGTCAACCACTTGTAGAAGAATGAAACTAGATCACTCTCTAACACCACACACAAAAATAAACTCAAAATGGATTAAAGATCTAAACGTAAGACCAGAAACTATAAAACTCCTAGAGGAGAACATAGGCAAAACACTTTCTGACATAAATCAAAGCAGGATCCTCTATGATCCACCTCCCAGAATACTGGAAATAAAAGCAAAAATAAACAAATGGGATCTAATTAAAATTAAAAGCTTCTGCACAACAAAGGAAACTATAAGCAAGGTAAAAAGACAGCCTTCTGAATGGGAGAAAACAATAGCAAATGAAGCAACTGACAAACAACTAATCTCAAAAATATACAAGCAACTTATGCAGCTCAACTCCAGAAAAATAAATGACCCAATCAAAAAATGGGCCAAAGAACTAAA
>SJYT01058255.1:885563-969235 GCA_006410635.1 Cephalophus harveyi | reverse complement strand
TTTAAAAGAAATAAAAAAATAAAACCTCCGACCTCATAGACATTTACAGAATGCAATTAAGAACTGTGTGCTGCAAAGTTAGTACATTTTACCTCAAAAAATAACAACTGTAAAAATAAATATGTGGAGAGTAGATAAAAATACTAAAGAAAATATTATGGGTGAATGTTTATAACTGTTGAAAGTAGATGATGGGTACATGGGTGGGTGTACTGTGTGACTCTATTTATGTATGTTTGAAATTGTGTATATTAAAGGTTAAAAATTAAGTTTAGGTCGGAAAACTTGACCTTCAGCAGGTAGTATTTTTCTCTTTTCCATTATGGTTTATTACCGGATGTTGAATACAGTTCCCCGCGCTTTGCAGTAGGCCCTTGCTGTTTGTGTATCTTACATAAAATAGTGTGCATCTTGGCCTATGATGTTTAGACTTTGCCCACACACAAAGGCACATTGAACCTCAGGGACCAAATGTTGCCTGAACAGGGGTGCACACCTGCTCCCTTGCCTGTTCCCTTTATCTCCTTAGATCCTCACGTCCCCCAGGCACACCAAGTGCTCTAAGCATCCGTAGGGTTATTCATACCATTACCCCAAACCCCTCCTCCTCCTCCCCACAGGGCTAAAATCCACCACGTCACCCTTAACCCCAATTTCCCTGAGGACTCTCCAGCCATCACCTTACTTCACTGTGCGAAGACACTGCCCAGAACTTGCCATGACACCTACCTGGCACTCTGCACACATAGTCCTGTATGGCAAACTTTCTCTCATTAAACCTCACAGTTCACAAATGGACACAAACCATAAAAATTGTCAGAGTGTCTGCATTCTGGGTAGAAAGTTGGCATTTTGTTTTGGCAAATACATTGGTGAACTCTTTCCTTAGACAAAGATGGCTCCCTTAACCTGGGCTGGAGAGACCAGGTCATAAAAGAGAAAGTTAACTAGGAACAGGCTAGCCCTGACACCATCGTGAAAAAGGTCCCATCCCAGCCGGGCAGTGGAGGAGCTGAGTCTGTGTCCGTCCTCATGGCATAGGTTTTGGGGCGGGGAGAAGGAAAAGAATAGGGACCCACATGGCCAAGGGCAAGCAAGACCCGCTTCTCAACTCTGAACTTCTTGCTTTCCCATCCCAGAGTTTCTCCCTTCTTCTGTGATAGCTAAGCTTTGGTTTAAGCAGTTTAAAGTCTCCATTTCTATTCTGATACCATGAAATGGTCCACATTGGGGCATAAAGTATAGATCACACTCACTTCTGAAACAGACTCACACAGCAACCCTTTCAAAATAAACTTGGAGAACACCCTGACCTCATGGATAGTCTTCAGCTTGCACTTAAGTTTAGGAAACAGCGAAAACCATACCAGGAAAAAGAAAGAAAAAGATTTTAATCACGCATCCTTCAAACCTAAAAAAAAAGATATAAACATTTATGAAAATATGAAAGAAAAACATGAAATACAAGACCATTTCATTTTTTAAAACTTCCTAGAAAAGTATGAGTGTGGTGTTCATAACTGCACGGTATTCAGTTCAGTTCAGTCGCTCAGTCGTGTCTGACTCTTTGCGACTCCATGAATCGCAGCACGCCAGGCCTCCCTGTCCATCACCAACTCCTGGAGTCCACTCAAACTCATGTCCATCAAGTCGGTGATGCCGGGCCATGCAAAAATCAATGACTACCTGCACCCTTATTTAGTAATTCATGACCCCTTAAAATTGGGAACAAGGGGAACTTTTTGGTTAAAGATAGGTGAGTAAACCTACTTCTCCCACCCCTTTCAAAGTCACTGCAAATAATCTGAAAATGAAAGGAAAGCATCATCATAAAATGAACAAGGAAAGAGCCAGAGCTCCAAAGCACAAAAGGATGCATACCTGCAGAGTGCTGTAAAACACAACTGAAGACACGGGAGGCGCTGAGAGAGAAGGCAGCCTCCAAATTTGAAGCTACTCACCAGTGCCATAAAAGTTAGCATGACAGTTGCGATACTCTCTTCATCAGTCTTTACTTAGACCTGTGACTAGGGAAGACCATGCAAGAAGCAAACCAATCAACGGGCAGCAGCAATCAGTGTAAAGAAGAAACCACATAGAGACCCCACTTTCATTTATGGAGGACGTGGCAGCTGACCTGGGGGAAACTGCACAAGGAAAGAGGAAGAGGGGGCCATCGCGGCCAGATCGTGAAACGGAGAGGCCATGGCTAAGGCTTTGTAAATCCCAGTGACTTCAGGGCTGCTGAAACTTGAGAGAGTAGTTCTTACCCATCTCAAAGATATCAGAGGTGCCATGGACAGAATGTTTTTTTAAGTCCCCCTAAAATCACACGCTGACATTGCATTCCCAAGGTGATGGTATGAGGGGATGGAGTCTTTGCTCAGGTCATGAGGGTAACTGTAAAGCCCTCATGAATGGGACTGGTGACCTTATTAAAGATCCCCTGCCTCTTCCATCCTGTGAGGACACAGGGAGAAGCGTCATTTCTGAACCAGATGTGAGCTCCAGCCAGACACCAAAGTTGCAGGCACCGTGATTGTGGCTGCACTCCCAGCTTCCAGGACTATGAGAGATGACTGTTTCTAGTTTATAAGCTGCTTGGTTCATGGTATTTTTATCACAGCAGCCCAAACGGAATAAGACAAAAACAACCTGATTCTCCAACAATCAAAGAAGAGAGGAAGATTCAAAATAGATGCTATAAGGCATCAGAAGAAGATAAGCAGGTTGGAAGACACAAGAAAAATATAAACATTTACAAATTCAAACCAGTTCCCTGGTGGCCCAGTAATAAAGAATCTGCCTGCAATGCAGGAGAGAGACCCAGATTCAATCCCAGGGTGGGGAAGATCCCCTGGAGGAGGGCATGGAAACCCACCCCACTACGTTGCCTGGACAATCCCATAGACAGAGAAACCTGGTGGGCTACAGTCCATAGGGTCACAGAGTCCGACATGACTGAAATGACAGAGCACACTCAGAGACCCACATCAGTTATACTTCAATTCTTAAAAATCCTAAAAATAAAAATAAGAAGTAACTTGGGAAGAAGGATAAATTAGAAGTTTGGGGTTAACACATACACCTTACTATATATATATATAGTTAGATAGATAGATAATCACAAGGACCTACTATACAGCACAGAAAACTCTACTCAATTCTCTGTAATAGCCTGTAAGGGAAAATAATCCAGTAAAGAATGGAGATCTGTATATGCATATCTAGACGACTTTCCTGTACACATGAAACCAACACATCATAAAGCAACTATACATCAAAATAAAATAAAAATTAAACTTATATTTTAAAAAAGGTGCAACTGCTTTCACAATTTATAAAATGCTCACAAAGCCTTGTGACATAATTAAAACATTTAAAACTGTTCCAATGTAAAAACATTTTTTATTAAAAAAATTATAAGTAGTTTGGGAGCCCACAATTATAAGATTGGAAGTTACTTTAGTCCCTCTTTTTTATTCCTCGAGGGGGAAAATAAAGAATTCAAATTATATTGGAAACAACCAAAATTAGTGCTCAGAAACACAACCAGGACAAAACAAAATGCAAAAAATAAAACCCTAAGCTTATCGGAGTTCCGCCTTCTGGTCATACAGAGCAGCATGTGTCAAACTGAGCCTCATGTTGGTTATAATAATCATAAACTCTCAACAAAAATCTTTAAAAAATAATTTTTGGAGGCACTGGAGAGCAACCAAAATTAGGCAGAAATTGGAGGTAGTTCAACCCTTGACAGAAAGTCACAGAGGGTATGATTCACATTTAATTGCTTCTCCTTCAAGAACTCTCCACCCCACATGGGGGGCCCCTTAGATCAGCCTGTTGACAGGAGGACTTGGGGAGAAGTCAGGGCTGCCAGGATGATTAGAAATTACAGAGGAAATCCAGGAAAGGAGAGAGGCCCAGAAAGGGGAGTCTGTGGCTGTGACTAATTCTGCCTCTGAATTACTGCCTGGCCTGAACTCCATGTGCGGGGGACAGCAGGGAAGCCAGGTTCTAAGCAGAGATGCCTCTTCCCACCAGGAAACTGTCTGGAATTTCAGCGAGCAACTGGGAGGTACTTGTAATCACCTGGGCTTTCAGTGAAGCCCCAGAAAGGCCAGCCCAGAGTCAAGCCCGTGTCACAGCAGAAGGCACTGGGAAGCCGGGCCAGCAGGGGCTCATGGCCCAGGTCACCGTATTCTAGCTGTGGGGTCAAAGGACAAAGCTGAGACCAGGCCAGGAGGTGGACATATAGCCTGGGTTCCTGTGAGGGTCCAGGTGCACCAAGGGCCCTGCCCTCACTCCAGAACCTTCTTTTCCTGAAGTATTCCTGGGCTTCACTTCTCCTAGATGTGGTCTTTCTCTGAAACTCAGCCGCTTTGCTCGTCCCTTTTCCAGGGTTTACTAAGTAAGCCCCTGTGCTGGCTGCTGCGTTTCCTCCAAATGGTTCATTTCAGCTCCAAGCCTTCATTCTGGATCTTCCCTTCTGACAAGACAGCATCCCTCTTTGGCCCCTCAGTGCCACATCCTTAATGCAGCCTGAATCCTTGGCAAGGGCAGGGCCAGATGCCTTTACGTGCGGTTAAGGTGTAAGGGACATGGTTAACTGGGGACACGTATGAACCCTGGTCATGACAAGCGTATCACATAAAGGATCTGTTTTCCTCCTCCACTGGAAATTTGCCAAGACTGCTTTTTCCTCCCACATACACATCCTTCCCATTAAATAGCAATCAACTGGGGATCTTTCCATGAATTGTAACACTCTATTTTAAAGATCTTTTGCTGCGGTGAGTACAAACTGGAGAAAGGCATTTTGAAGCTTTCTGAAATTCATCATCTCTAATGACTTTTAAATGTTGTCTATATGGCTTCACTCTTAAGACTCAGAAAAATATGTGCTTCTGAGACAAACGGGTCGTTCATTAATTCAAATGTCTGTGCTTTGTTCACAGGAGATTGATTCAAAACACTATAAGACAAATGCTAACTATGAACTTAGCTCTGAGACCCTAGGCAAGCTACTTCTTAGCTCTAAATTTCTATTTCTTCTATAAAAAGGGAGTTATAATGTCACATACATGATAGAGGCATTTGATAAATAACATATGGGAGCATTTAGCCCACAGTTGGATCAAAGGAATCAATAGAGTTAGCACAAGAAGGGTCAGGGATTTGAATCCACAGCCAGTGCTCAGAACTCTGTTACACCTTCTGTAGTACGTAAAGCCCTCTGCTAAACTGAGTGCTTAGGAAATACCATAGATCATCGCGACTGTGGTTCTGAACCAGATTCCATATCAGCAGGGACTTACAAATAAACTCCTAAAGAAACATACCAGTGCACAAAGATGGCAAAATGAAAAAAAAAATGTTTTAGAATAATGAATTATGATCCTTTTCTTTCCTTTTCCCTTAGTTTTATGAAGTTGAATAAATGAACACTTGAAGAAAACAGTTGTAGTTACAGTGTAAGTTATCAGTGTAAGTGGAACCAGATACAGGGATTCTGGGAGGGAGTAGGAGGCATTCCCAGAGACAGGGACAGAACTGTGACACCCAACATAGCCAGACTAAAATTCACAAAGATACATGCACCTCATGTTCACAGCCGCCCTATGCACAATAGCCAAGACATAGAAGCAACCTATACGCCCATTGACATGAATGGATAAGGAAGATGCAGCGTGTGTGTGTGTGTGTGTGATGGAATATTACTTAGTCATAAAAAAGAATGACATCATGCCACTTGCAGCAACATGGACGGACCTATGATCCTACTAAGTGAAGTAAGTCAGACAGAGAAAGACGAATCTCACATGCTATCACTTAGATGTGGAATCTGAAGTCTGACACAAATGAGTTCATCTACAAAACGGCAACAGGCACAGAGAGCAGACCCGTGGCTGCCAAGGGGAAGGGGCAGGGGAGGGCAGATCGGGAGTTCGGGGTCAACAGATGTAAGCTATTATATAGAGAATGGATAAGCAACAAGGTTCTACTGTGTAGCACGGGGAACTACATTCAGAGTCTTGCAATAACCTATAATGCAAGAGACTATACACACGTGTGTATCGTGTGTGTGCGTGTGCTCAGTCACTTCAGCCGTGGCCAACTCCCTGTGACCCTATGGACTGTAGCCCACCAGGCTCCTGTGTCCGTGGGATTCTCCAGGCAAGAATCCTGGAGTGGGTTACCATGCCCTCCTCCAGGGGATCTTCCTGACCCAGGGATCATTTCTGCATCTCCTGCACTTCAGGCAGAATTTTTACCACTGAGCCACCTCAGAAGCCCCATATATGCATCACTTCTTGGCAAATAGAAGGGGAAAAGTGAAAGATTTTACTTTCTTGGGCTCCAAAATCACTGCAGATGGTGACTGCAGCCACAAAATTAAAAGATGCTTGCTCCTTGGAAGAAAAGCTATGACAAACCTAGGCAGCATATTAAAAAGCAAAGACATCACTTTGCTGATAAAGGTCTACATAGTAAAAGCTAGTTTTTCCAGTAGTCATGTATGGATGTGAGAGTTGGGCCATAAAGAAGGCTGAGCCCCAAAGAATTGATGCTTTCAAATTGTGGTACTGGAGAAGACTCTTGAGAGTCCCTTGGACTGCAAGGGACTCCCCAAACCAGTCAATCCTAAAGGGAATCAATCCTGAATATTCATTGGAAGGACTGACGATGAAGCTGAAGCTCCAATACTTTGGCCACCTGATTCAAAGAGCCGACTCACTAAAAAAGACCCTGATGCTGGGAAAGATTGAAGGCAGAAGGAGAAGGGGGCAGCAGAGGATGAGATGGTTGAGTGGCATCACCAACTCAATGGACATGAATCTGAGCAAACTCCAGAAGATAGTGAAGGGCATGGAAGCCTGGTGGGCTGCAGTCCATGGGGGTCACAGAGAGTCGGACATGACTTAGCAACTGAAGAACAACAATAACTGAGACACTTTGCTGTACGGCAGAGATTAACACAGCATTGTAAATCAATTACACTTCAGTAAAATAATTTTTTAAAAAAGAATTCTGTCACCCAAAAAGAATCTAAGAAATACAAGTATTTGAGTAAAGTCCAGGACGATCACGATTTTAATAGGTGACTCCTTTCTAGATAAATTAATATACAAAGCAATTTAAAAAAAAATAAGTTCTACCCACTTTTTTTGAAAGTTTGAGGAATGTGCCAATTTGGAGATACTCAAGTCATAAACAGTTAAATACTGTTTCCCATTTTTTCACCGAGTTGCTATGGATTAATAATTTTTTTAAAGTTTAGCCTTCTTAAGGGTCAGAATCAATAGACCCTGAAACCTAGGAAGCCAATGGCACAGACCATGTCTCTTCCTGTCCCCAAACCCTGAAATGCTTCCCATTTCTTGACTCACCCTGTGCTGGGTGGGCACTCTGCTGAGTGCCTCTCTGACACGGTTCTTATCACCCAGTCACAGTGATCACGGATGCTGGGGCCAGGATCTGGACTCACGCTGGTCCAGCCCTAACGTGGGCGTCCTCATGCCCACCCCAGAGCACACGCCTGCTGCTCAGCCCCACTTCCTGCTGTTGCCCGCCACCGGCCCACCCCCAGCAGCACCCACGCTTGCCTGCTGCTCTCATTGCGCTCCTGTGGCTCTCTCTGCAAAAATGCCCCCAATAAAAGCATGGACGCTCACTCAGCTTGCTGTGATGATGATTTCAAGATGTACATAAATCAAGTCATTATGCTTCCACGGGGATATATGTCAGTTACAGCTCAACAAATGGGAAGACAGTTGATGCCCCTCCCCCCCAAGTCTGGTGAAAGCCAGTCTGCCCTCTATGTAATCCTCAGAGATCGCTTATCCCCTCCAGAGAGAGATTTCTGGGCTCCTGCCCCACCCCTCCACCTCCGGTTCTCCCTGACTGTGCCCACAACTGTTTTTCCACACCTGGTACACCTGGCACCTCTCTCAAAGAAATCAGAAGGGTATGTGGAGGGCTCATGGGGTCCTGGAAAGTGCCTGGGCTTTCCCACTGGAGGTGGAAGCCTGTTCTGTTTCTTGCTCTCCATGTGATGCTGAGTAACCTCCTCAGAATCCCATCTGTAAAACAGATGCATCCTCTCCCACTCGGAAGGGCTCCCGTGCAGGTCAAATGGGATGAACCCATGAGCCCCCGCTTCCTTCCCATCCCCCAACCCCCCACTGACAGCCCGCCTACCTGTGCTTGGCCTGGAGGTAAGATGGTATTTCTCTTGCTGCCTGGTTAAGTTACATAAGACACACAGGCGGACCATGGATTATTCATTATGTCTTTCCTGCCCAGGCCAATACATAGTAGGGCCTCTGACTACCCATCAAATTGGATGAAATGCACATCTCTTCCAGAACGTGGAACACCAGTCACATGACCCTCATCTATTCAGTCCAGATCTCGTAACATACATCTTTAATACAATAGGAATTATTCAGTTATTAACATTTAGAAAGAGTCTTTGCAAAGAACTTCTAAATCTTTAGTAAGAGCTGCGTTTACATAAATATTTATTGAATTTAAAGCTTTCAGTGTATATTGTAAACAACACTTCCAGGCATCGTTCTTATTATGGATCAGAACAGACAGAATTTAATTGTTCATATTCTGTTCTTAGTTACTAAGGATACATCACCCTGCCTGGGTATCTCTGGAACCGCCAGCAAATAGAAGCAAGTAAAGAAAGAACATGACTTCAGGATCCTCAGTTAACATTATCACTCGCCAGTTATGGGACGGGTCCATAAGCGCATCTAAGCCTTTATTTCCCATTTTTTAAATGGGGATGGTTTGGGCACTGTTCTCACAGCATTGTTGTAAGAATCCAATTAAAAACTGAATACAAAACTGCTAACATGTCACAGATGCAATGTTACTAACCATCACTGGCACCAAACAGCTCTGAGCTTCCTGGGTAACCAGTCTCAAAGGATAACCACAACTTGCGTGGTTTCTGATGTTCAATAACAGCAAGCTTTACAGTTCTTTGGAAAAGAAACTCTAAGACTCTGCTCAGGGGAATCTGCCATCTTGACACACGCAGGAGACCAGCAATTTCCTAACAAATGGTGTGCTCTGGGTTACTTTGGAAGGAGCAGACCTTGTTCCTCAGAGTATTTCTCCAGTGGCTCCTGATGGCAGTTACTGACACTGTGCTAGACTGTCACTCAGGGAAGGGGTTCCCAGGCAGCCAGACTTCCTGCTCCTTGCAATTCCTTTCGGGGCTTGAGAATGTTTCAGAATGATAAAACGGCTCCATTAACTACAGATCCTCCACATGGCAGAAAAGGGAGAGGAGGGAAAAGAGAGGGAAAGAGAAAGGACCTTTCAAACACCTACTCAAAGGTCAAGGAATCTCGGGGATCTTTGATTTTCCAAAACTGTCTCATTTGACACACTAGAGAGAGATGAAAATTGTTACTAGAGCACAGCAGTTCACCAGGAGAAAAACGCTGAACTAAAATACTTCCTTGTTCCGAAGTTAATTATTAAGCCACAGTTGTGTTTTTTTTTATCAATTAGCACAACCCTCATTTATCTAATGCTCGATATTTAGCAAATATTCATTGGACATCTATTACAGGCCTAAGGATATTATTATTGATAAAAGCATATAGTAAAAATAATAGCAGGCATTTACTGAGTGCTTTCTATGAGTCAAGGGAAAATTCTGGATATTCACGGTCAAAATATCGGGTCAGGTCTCAGCCACTGCCCTGGAGAATCAAAGGCTTTCCTCTTCCCCCTACCAGGATTTAGGGAGCAGGGACCTGGTGTTCTCCCTGGGAGGGAACCAGGAGACACTGAAGGCTGGGAAGATGTGAAAGTGCATCTCTTATCAAAGGGCGGTATGACCCTGTCTGCAAGATCAAAAATCCATTAACAGGGAGAGGTGAAGACATTCAAGAAGGAAAGGTAAAGATGGACTGTCCTGGGAAAATGGAGATTCCAGGACTGACCCTACATTCTTGCAAAGAGCAGGTCTGCAGCTGTTTCCTGCAAGTCATGCACCGCAGTCTGGAATCTTCTGTCCTGCTTCTACAGATGCAAGCCATCCTCCTACACCATGCTTCCTAAACGCGCCCTTCCCCGTGCTCCGCAAGCAGCCAAAGAGCGCCCTGGATTGCAGGTCTGCCTCTTCACTGCCCCCACTTGGAAGAAACCCGGGGTCGGTTCCCAGCACCCTCAGGATACACGTGGCCTCTGCACAAGTCTGTTCTCACCAGCCTCCCCAGGCTCTGCTTCCCTGAGTCCTTCCTGTCATCCTCAGACCCGGGTCGAAGAGCCATCCTCCGCCCACCAGCTCCTCACCTAGGGGCCAGCCAACCTCAGGCAGGGCTTCGCTGAAAGCGCCAAGACAGGAAAGCCCTGGCCAGTTCCTCTCGTGTCCACTCACCGTGATGTCCCTCTCTGATTGGTCAGCATGAACATGGTCAATATCAGTCTCCTCCATCACTTTCTTTGAGATAAGGGCTGTGAGCCTATTTTAATTGTTGGTGGAATTCCCTCGTGAGCTCTGAGATAACCATGCACAGAACAGCAGAATACAAATTCTGCATCCCTGAGGTTTGAATGGGGGAGGGGAGGGTAGCCACTTTTCTGAAATCAAGTGACTTTTTTTTCTTTCAGTGACATATAGCTCAGTGCAATCTTTCACTTGTGTTGCAAAACACTCTGAATTTTAACATTGAGGGTGCACAAGTGAAAATGATGGAGCTAAAAGGCCAGAGCTCTGCCTGCATCACTGGATCCACCTCCCCTTTGCCACACACCACAACACATTCCAGGGAGCTGAAGCCTCCCGAGCAAGACTTGATGCCAAATTCAGTGAACCTGGCAAGTTGCACTTGGGGATCTCAAGGAAAATGAATAGACTCCCTCTCTGAATGGGATCAAAAAAATCTAAGCAGAAAATACCAACAATGCTTTGTTTCCACACCAAACTTAGCCCCTGGGGAAATTACACTCAGATGATTTATGGAATGTGGGTCTTTAACTGCCGTACACTTTGCAGCACCGACAAAGACAACAATAATGTATAATTGATTCCACTTGGATCTCAGCGAGTCAATAAAGAACTTTGTTTATACATAATTTTGTTGGGCAAATCTCCCAGATGGTACTGAAATGTTGCATTTTTAAGATGTTGAGTTTGGTCCAGGAGGATCATAAATTATAAAGATAATGTGTCTTTTGTATCGTTACAGTCATCTAATTGTAATCACAATTATAGTCACTGTGAAATCTAACTACATTCTATTTCAGCATTACTCCCGACATTTTTTAAAGCTTCATTTATTTAAGAGCCAAAAGTCAAAATAAGGGTTCCAGAATCCCAGAGCTCCACCTGCTAACACAAGAGCAATTGTGCAAATTAAAACTTATCATGAAAATAAAAATTTAATATTTTCATAATAGGAATTAGCAGCAGTGCAAATATCAACTCTCTCATAGGTTTCAGATTAACTTTCTCACTCTGTAGAAAGATGCTTTAGCTAGGTTCCTAGGAAACTAACATTCTATCTCTGCAATAATTTTATACTCTCTGAAACATGTAATTTGTGCTTTCATTAAAGATAAAATTATGCTTCTCTCTGCTGCATCACACAAAACTGCTTGAGCAGATTAGCACAATATTGGAAGGGTAGGTTTGTGATGGCGGGATTTAAAATATAAAGTCCCAGCTTAGGAAAAGCCTTTGGGGGCCCCTGGTGGGTGCATTTCAAAGAGCCTGGCTTGTGTCCCAGAGCAGCTGAGAGCACCCCAGCCCGCCCCCACGTGACTCCCTCCCAAGGGAGCAACAGGGCCTGCATATTAAGACTCTGTGAACAGAGAGAGCAAGCAGTAGTTTCAAAAACAAGCCCTTGGATGGAAAATTACCCAGGCAGAGGCCAAAGATGGCCAGCACTGGCTTATAATTGAGCTGCTTCTCCTGAGAGCAACATTGCATCACCTGCTCCAGGTGAGAGGCCTCGGGATTTAGGTATCAGTGGATGGTTAATGAGTCTCTCAAGTCATGGCAGGAAGCCCAGCTGGCTGCTGAACAGACAGGAGGTTCAGGGCAGGGGAGGGGGACCTGGAATAAGAGACTAGCACAGCACATCTCATACCTGAGTAAGCTTCCCAGTCACTAGAGAGGGCCGGGCTGGTAGCTGCAGTTCTAAGAGGTCTCTGGCTTCTGCAGGTGGTCTGCAAACCACATGCACAAATCCACAGCGCGAGATCCTGTGCTCTGTTCGGGGCAAGTGGTCCTTGCCTGGACCCAGAGCAGCACCTGGCACCTGTTATAAACAGACTCTCAGACCCACCCAGGACCTATTGATTCAGAACCCACAGCTTAATGAGATTCTCCAGGTGGTGTGCGCACACATTAAGTTTGAAAAGCACCGTAGTGCATGCTATTTAAGGCCCTTTTGCCTCCGGGATTCAGCTAATTCTGTGTCCACATGGTTCCAGCATGAATGTGTGTTGGGGGTGGAGTGGGGCTGAAGGAGCTCAGTTTGGGGATGGAAAGGAGGGTGTGGTTCACTTTTAACCCTTGACTGAATTCCTCTTTCCCACACTCTCTGGCCCCCAAAACATACTAAGTAAAGTAAGGTTTTGCATCGACCCTCCTGGACAACCAGCTGATATAAATGCAAAGCACATAAATCAGCCCTGAGCCAGCCATGCCCATCAGAACAGCATAATGCCTGTTGCTCATCGTTGAGGGCTGCCCTGGCCCTGTGTCTGAGAGCAGAGTGGCACTGTTCTGACCCCACGTTCTCGCCACGGCATGGTCTGGGCCAATAGATGCGTGTGGGCTGACTGAGGGCTGCCAGATAAGGACACATGGAGACACAGACCCTGCTTGTGCTACAACACACCCTCGTCACCACACCCCCTCAACCCTCAGGGCCGGTGCTTTTCACAGGGCTCTCACCCCAGCTCTCCAAAGCCACAGCTCCTCTCCGGAAATGCCTGGGTTGTCTGCTGGGTCCCAGCCTAGAGCAGGAATGGGCAAACGTTTCCGGCCAAGGGCCAGATGGTTAACACCTCAGACTCTGTGGGTCACACAGACTCCGTTGTACAGCCACTCTACTCAGCTGATGCTGTCTGCAATCAGCCAGAGACAATACCTAAGCTGCAAGCCAAGGTCCAACAAAACTTTATTTATGGACACTGACATCTGAATTTCATATAATTTTTAATGTATTACAAAATATGATTCCTTTTTTGCATTTACTTTAATCATTTAAAAATGCAAAAGTTCTTATCTCAAGAACCATACAAAAAAACAGGAAATAGGCAGTGACTGGATCTGGACCACAGTCTGACCTCATCTAAAAATCAAGTGCAAGGTTAAGGTCAAGTCCTGGCTACATATCTGACTATCTGTGTGGCCCTAGCAAACTGAGGGCTACTGTCCCAGTGACAGGAGATGACACAGACTGTGGCCTTCAGTGAGTGAAAGTAAATGGTGGCCGTTGCTAACGTTGTCATGCTCTAGAAAAAGTCAGTGGATACAGGAAAGACCAAAATGCTTCAGTCAGGACCAGACCTTGTTTGATAAACACCTAAGGGAATAAGAACTCTTTAGCGGAAAGGGACGGTCTCTATGGAGCCCCAATCTGAAGGAGCTCTGTGGACACTGAGGTGTCCACATGGAGTCACCAGGAGGATGCAATGAAGCATTTGACTTTTGACACGGGCAAAGACAGCATTGGAACAGGCAGGGGTGAGGTAAGTGCAGAGAGGGGTGCTCAGGCGACCAGAACAAGCCCCCGTCAACCTGACCCACAGGAGAGGGAGCCAAGGGGTCCCTAAAAAGGCTGGACCTGGGAGTCTGGCTCTTCTGTTGGTGAGCCCCAGGACAAGCCGGAATTTCAGCCTGTTTGAGCCCTTGCCTTCATCCTCTATCATATATTTGTTCATCGGTTTGGAAAATATTTACTGAATACCTACTGTGTGCCAGGCACTGAGTTAAGTGCTGCAGACATATGTGTAATATAGTTAAAAACCCTGACGATGGATCAGTAGCTAGATAAATGATAGATGAATAGATACATGACGGGTGGATGGGTTGATAAACAGATAAATACTAACAGCTACCATCAGCAACTGTCTCAGCTCAGGAGAATAACCTGATCAGCCTCTGGGGTTGTGCATAGCGAGACCAAAAGCCTCAGGTCAGTCTGCAGAAGGACTCCCCAGTCACCTGCTGCCAGGTGTCAGGAGTGACAGGACTCTGGCCAGATGGACAACAGATTGATTGACACAGAAAGGGGTGCTCTTTTTGCCGGACTGTCCAAGTTTTCCAAAGAAGCTCAAAACTGTGCAGTGCACCCAATGGCAAATATTGCCCTCGAGCTCGAAAACTCCCGAAGGCTATTGTCCAAATAAAGCACGCCTGTGAGCTAAACACGTCTGGCCCATAGGCCACCCATCTGTGACCTCTGACTTAGAAAAAGAGTCAGCAAAACAAAGAAATTGCTAACTCACACTGAAGGAAGGGAGCAGAACGCAGAGCAGACTGTGGGCAACTCGGGGGAGGGAGGCTAATGGGCTGTGTCCGGGGCATTGTGCCCAGTGGGCTCTGAAGGACAAAAATGTCTCATCTCAACACTGCCTTGTTGTGACACCAACTCCCTCATCCTGGCCAGACTGAGAGCGATCTGCCTGGAGCAAGTGGTACAGGGAGAGATGCTTGTGCTTAGGGGCAGGGGGCACTGAGGACCACCTCTGGAGCAGGATGTCAGTGGCAGGGTGGTGACCAGCAAGGGCAGGACCCCCAAAGCCACTTGACTGACCATGAGAACTAAAACTCCTCAGGATCACAGAAACAGCTTACACATGAAAGGGGGGATGGGGCCCACCCGAAAGGCCAGGGTCCCCCAGCCTATGACTGTTTAGACAGAGGAGGACAAAGCCTGACCTTCAAGGGATCTGCTGCAGACACGCACACCCTCACAGCACTGGGGAAGGGGGAATGATTCTCATCTACCCACAAAGAAAGCAAGAAGCAGACAGTGTGATTCTGTGTCCAAAATCTCACAAAAAGAACACCCCAGAATCTACCCAGTTCTGTCTGATGTTATTGTCACAGCCCAACTCAGTCTGGAGAAGAAGGTACTGCGCCTGGTTCCCCAAAGTGTACCTAAGAGTGGAGAAAGTCCACGGGCTACACAGGACAGAGCGGGTCCCACACATGCTCCATCCTTCTCATTGGACTGTTTGCCCAGGAGATGCAGAGGACCCAGGGGAGGCTGAAGCCCAGCGTCCCACCTTCATCTGCCGTGTTTCTGTCTTCTAGCCTCTCAGTTTCCTAATCTGTGAAATGGGAATAATGATAGCAGTTTCTTACCTTGAGAGCTTCATCATGGAAGACTGTGATTAACAGTATGAAAGGCCTCCATGTAGGACGCTCTGGCATCTGTTGGGTTGGGTTTTGTTGTTGTCGTTGTTGCCATGGGGATCTGTGTGGTTTCCCACACACCTCAGTCATCTAGGAAGGAAGCCCTGACTCCCAACCACAGCCGTCAACCGTCTCCTGGAGCCGGACTGTGTGTCTGCGGCGTGCTCTCACACCATCAGTCCCTCCCTCAGGGACGTGTCTGCAGATCCACCCGTGTCATTAGGGCTGTGCTGACCCCAACCTGGGGCAGGGTCTCCGGGTCAAGAGAGCTGGAGTCCATCCAGAGTTCAGGCCCCCACCACTGGGTCTCTCAGGGCTTCTGCCTCCGCACACTGTCTTCAGCCCGCTCTCTCCCTCCCTCAGGGACGTGTCTGCAGATCCACCCGTGTCATTAGGGCTGTGCTGACCCCAACCTGGGGCAGGGTCTCCAGGTCAAGAGAGCTGGAGTCCATCCAGAGTTCAGGCCCCCACCACTGGGTCTCTCAGGGCTTCTGCCTCCGCACACTGTCTTCAGCCCGCTCTCCTCCAGGTGGGCCTCCACTCTGTCCTGACCAATGACCTGCACCCTCTCCATCAGGTCCTCCTGGCCAGTGTGCCAACGCATCCCGGCCGGTTAGAGTCCAGCCAGGACTCTTGTCGTTATAGCAACAACCTCAGGGACACACCCACTATATGGGGGGGCAAGGGGCCCTTGGCGTCCGAATCCAGTCACTACGGGTGGAATTTCACATGGAGGCCTAAAGGGTCACTGGGCTTGTTCTCTGCTCAGTCTGCTTACATGTAGGGCTGGGCCTGTGACCATTTTTTGCCAGATTCATTCTGTTACTGAGCCTAGGCTCTCTGCTCGGCGCTCGCCAAGCCAAACGTCACCAGGAGACACCTTGTTGGAACAAGGAATAATGACTCTCATCGGAGAGCAAGCGGACCAAGATGGCCGACGAGCTTCTCCGAAAAATCATCTTCCCTCAGTCGGTGGGGCTCCTTTTATATACAGGAGGGAGGGGGCGGGGCCTACTGTGGCGTCAGCCAATGGCTGAGCGGGACCACTACCGGTCGCTGGTTGACCGCCCCCCGCTTGGGGGAGGGGCCCGCCGCCGCGCCCAGCCACAGCTGAGCGGGACTTCAGGCTCAGCCCCGCCTGCTGCACCCTGGGTGGAAAGGCGAGAGCCGGGCAGCGCGGGGTCTGCAGAAGGGCTGGCCGCGCTGGCATCCTCGCTCTCCGGCTCTCTGTGGAGCGAGGCCCGCAGGCGGCCGGGACCGCGCTGGCGGCGAGGAGGCCGCTGACCCGCCCGCTCCCGTCAGGTCAGGTCGGTGCGGCCGCCCAGTCGTGTCCGGCCCTTGGCGACCCGGTGGCCTGCAGCACGCCAGCCTCCCTGCCCCTCGCCAGCTCCCGGAGTCCACTCAGACTCGGGTCTGCAGAGTCAGCGATGCCGGCCAGCCCTCTCACCCTCTGTCGTCCCCTCTCCCGCCTTCAGTCTTGCCCAGCATCAGGGTCTTTGCCAGTGAGTCAGTTCTTCACATCGGGTGGCCAGAGGACCGGAGTCTCAGCGTCGGGCCTTCTGACCCTGCATCACTGGATCCGTGCTGAGGCAGCGGGTGCCCCCGCCTCCGGCTTCCCCTGTCGGTGTATGACCGCTGCGACGGCCAGGGAGCTGGCGTCCCGGAGCGGAGCTGCCTGCTGCCCACTTGGGCAGCGGGTGGGCTGTGGGCACCGGCCGGTCTGGTGGGCTCGGCATGGCTGCAGGCCGGAGAGGACTGGCACCAGGGAGGGAGGAGGGAAGAGTCCCTCATGCTTTGGGTGCAGGCCAGGGAGGCCGCTATGACCACGCTGACTCTGAGCAGGAGCCCCAGCTACACACAGAGACTCTTACCATGACAACGTACCTGTGCTAATGGTAAGCACACCTATTTTTTAAATTAATTTATTTTTTATGAAGGATAATTGTTTTATAGAATTTTGCAGTTTTCTGTCAAACCTCAACATGAATCAGCCTTAAGTATACGTGTACCCCCTCTCTTTTGAATCTCCCTCCCGTCTCCCTCCCCACCTCACCCCTCTAGGTTGATACAGAGCCCCTGTTTGAGTTTCCTGAGCCCTACAGCAAATTCCTATTGGCTATCTATTTTACATATGGTAATGTAAGTTTCTGTGTTCCTCTTTCCATACATCTCACCCTCTCCTCCCCTCTCCCCATGTCCATCTCTATGTAAGCACACATATTTTTTTAATCTTCTGACTTGATGTTCACCCAAGTAGGTCCACGGGTCTGTACTGCATGGCATGCTACAAGCCCATCCATACCATGCCAGGTCCTAGACATCAAAGTGGTGGCTATGCTAGGCCCAGTGACCCTACTGTTGGAAATTTCTCTTAAGTTCCAACCAGTGGGTACAGGAGACACCAAAAGAGCATGGTTTCCTGGGCCCCGTCCTCAGCCTGTGCACAGCCTGTCCATGGCCAGCTAAGCTACATGCACGCACAGGCCGCGGCCACAGACATGAAAATCATAGGCACTTGCCTTCCTGGCTCTAAAAGCATCATTCTCAGTACCAATATGTGTAGTACACGTGCCATAGTTAGGAAATCACTGCCTACACCAGAGTGTATACTTGCATCAAGTATACTTTCCACTTCCATGAATTTTGTAATTTAATAAAACACAATGTTGCTTGGTATGATCCACCCGTCAAATACCAAAGGAAGAGACATTACTGCTTGATGTTAAGTACAGTTTTGAAATGTGCCACCTGGATGCTGCCATCCCCCGAGCCCTTTAAACCATATTCTCTTGGGAACGTCATGACATGTGAGCTGAACATGGTGTCTTTTTTCCCCCGTTGTAAATGAGCGTTTTATGTCCTCCAAAAAATCAAAAGGATATTTTTACTGTTATGATTTTATTATGCTTCTTTATAGTGTCATTTGCTTTCGTGAAGTTAAAGAAAGCACTGACGTGGAAACCAGTAACAAATAGGGCATACTGAAATCAAGCTCCAGAGTTAAAAGTTTCCATTCATTTGATTGGGGAGAAAAGCGTGTGTTTGTTTGGGTACCTAATTATTGGGAAAGGAGAGGTTCATTCGTCTAAGTTAATATCCCTTAACCAAGTTAGGAATTAGCATACATCTCTTTAATTACACCTGCTGTGACAGCCTCATGCATCAGCCACTCAGGCAGGATGGGAGGGGGTGTCCTGACCACCCGCCCCCCATGCACTACCTGTTGCTGGAAGGGCACCAGGGCCCCCAGGAAGCTCCAGCCACCCCTTCCCCATCACCGGCTTGAAAGCCCCCATGGCCCTGAGTGACCAGCCTCCATCAGTGTGCTTGGCCAGTGTGCCCTGGGAGCTGTGTGATGCTTGGTGCGTGGATGTGCACAGTACTTATTGAACAACCAAATGACTGAATGATAAATGACAACTTAAAAAGTGCTCTTAAGCCCTCCCACATCAGGAGGCATGCAGGCTAACAGAAGAGCTCCAAAGCCAAGTGTTAATCAGCTGCATGGAAACCCTTGTGGCTCCAGTGACTGCTCCCCCTGGAGGTTGAGAAGGGAAGGACCCCTCCTGCTGTGGGGTTTATGTTAATTTCTAAACCCATCATCTGGAGGTTCTGCTCATTCATTTGCTATTATCACTGAAAACAAATGAGCTGGAGCTTAAATGCCTGACGATCGAGAAACGGTTGAGGAAATAATAGAATTGTAGTGCACTCACTTGCTATTTAAAACGATGTTTATCCAGGACTTATAATAACGTTAGAAATCCCTGTGATCTAATATTAACAGGAAGCTAGTCTGTGCCATATAAAGTTATATGAAGACTATTGTGGTGCATGCATTTTTTAAAAAAAAAATCAAAGAATTCTAATACAAGACCGGAACAAATCAGCGAGACTGTTAACTGTCTTTGAGTGATGAGTTTGTGACACTCGATTCTCCTTTCTGCTTCTTGATGCTTGCTAGGTTTTCTATAGCTACTGTTACTGTATAAAGAAATTGTAACACTTTTTTTCTGAGAGGAGGTGATCTATAGTCACCTCTCTGCCCACAGCTGGCTGTGATTGCTATTTTGGGTTTTCCTGAAGAGGGGGTTCTCATGACACCTCATGTTCTGGAGGCTTTTCCATACCTGGAGGGCTGTGGGGTGTGGGCTGAGAGAAGTGTGGGCCCCCACCCCCTGAAGCTGCCCCTTTCTAGTGATTGAGGGCTGAGTTAGTCTGCAGATAAGAGGGTCAGTGGAGGACTGGGGTCAGAAGCCCTGCCCTGCTTTTCCCATTAGTTATTCATGCCTTTACACTGCGCTGCCTCTCATGGTACATTTCCAAGGCATTGTATAACACAATCAATAACTAATTTATTTACCATCAGACTTTCCTGATGGTCTAGTGGTTAGGACTCTATGCTTCCACTTCAGGGGGCACTGGTTCAGTCCCTGGTGGGAAAAGTAATATTGGGCTTCCCTGGGAACTCAGCTGGTAAAGAATGCAGGAGACCCCAGTTTGATTCCTGGGCCAGGAAGATCTGCTGAAGAAGGGATAGGCTACCCACTCCAGTATTCTTGGGCTTCCCTGATGGCTCAGCTGGTAAAGAATCTGCCTGCAATGTGGGAGACCTCGGTTCAATCCCTGGGTTGTTAAGATCCCCTGGAGAAGGGAAGCTACCCACTCCAGTATTCTGGCCTGGAGAATTCCATGGACTGTATAGTCCATGGGGTCACAAAGAGTTGTACATGACTGAGCGACTTTTGGGGCTTCCCTGGTAGCTTAGCTGGTAAAGATTCCACGTGTAATGCAGGAGACCCCGATTCAATTCTTGGGTCAGAAAGTTCCCCTGGAGAAGGGATAGGCTACCCACTCCAGTATTCTTGGGCTTCCCTGGTGGCTCAGATGGTAAAGAATCTGCCTACAATGCAGGAGACCAGGGTTCGATCCCTGGGTTGGAAAGATCCCCTGGAGGAGGGCATGGCAACCCACTCCAGTATTCTTGCCTAGAGAATCCCCATGGACAAAGGAGCATGGTGAGCTACAGTCCATGGGGTCGCAAAGAAACAGACACGACTGAGCAACTAAGCACAGAACAAGAAATAGTTACATGCTATTTTTCATTTGTTGAAATGCAGCTTGAGCTAAACCCATGACTGACACTGGTTTTCAGCCCTGGTTGGGGCTCCTGGGATGAAACGGTCAGGGCAAGGGGATGAGCAGGGTTTATGGGTACCCCTGGTACAGAAGAGAGAGGAAGGGAGGAAGGCAGGAACTCCTGAATGCTGCCCCAGAGCAAAGCTATGGGGGCCAGAGGGGAGGGGCCATTCTGAGTTCCCGCAAGGAAATTTCACAGCGTACATGGCGAGAATATTCACTCTAGGGGTTCTGGTAACCAGTGTGTGTAGGGAGGATTTTCCAAGGGTCCTTGGAAGTACTGTGACAGCCAGAGAGACCCAATCACTGTGGTCATTGCTGCTGATGTTCCCCCATGTGGACATACCTCTGGATTATATGCTCAGGGTAAACCAGCCTATATTCATATATTAATACTTTCTATAATGTTTCATTTCCAAAGAAAAATTTTGAAGTTTTTATTTAACAATGTCTAAAACATTGCTGTCATGGGGACCAAAATCCCTTTTTAAATTGCTTATTGAAACATTAGTCATTTGAGTTCACAAAGATAGGATAAAAAATTTTTATCACAGTACCATTTAGTTATAGAAGCACTTGCAATTCATCTCTCCCAGAACTCTCAGGGCACATTTCTTTTGATTTGTCAGTATTTCTGAAATGCAGTGATGAAACTTGCTAGAAAGGGGGCAGGCACACAGGACATGTGGATGGACACGGGTGGGGAGGTGTGGGTGGGGTGGACTGGGAGCATAAGTTTGGCATATATACACCACTGTATGTGCGCAAAATAGACAGTTAGTAGGAACCTGCTGTATGGCACAGGGAGCTCAGCTCAGGGCTTTGTGATGACCTAGACAAGTCAGGTGGGGAGGGGAGGGAGGTCCAAGAGAAAGGGGATAGATGTGTACATATCGCTGATCCACTTCGTTACATGGGCTTCCCAGGTGGTGCTAGTGGTAAAGAACATGCCTGCCAATGGAGGAGACATAAGGGACACAAGTTTGGTCCCTGGGTCAGGAGGATCCCCTGGAGGAGGGCATGGCAGCTCACTGCAGTCTTCTTGCCTAGAGGATCCCATGGACAGAGGAGCCTGGGGGGGCTCCTCTCCTTGGGGTCGCAAAGAGTCAGACCCAAATGAATCGACTTAGCATGCACGCACAACGCAACACTGTAAGGCAATTATACGCCAATAAACAAATTAAAAAAAAAAATAAAGGAGAAGAGAGAAAAATTGGCCAAGTGAATGATGCTCACAGCCTGGGTTCCCTTTGAGGTCTCCTCAACCCTCAGCCATCCTGCACACAAAAAACCAATAGCACCTCCTCTCATGCCCCAGATGGTGCCATGAATGCTGCGTCCTCTGAAAGTCAGGTTCTCTCTCTTCTTCTCCAGTTGTCTGCCTCTCCACAGGCTTCCAGGTAGATCCACCGCGTCGTCTCCCCTCTCCTGGCCCCACCCCTCTATGGGTGGGGGGAGGAGGCATCCCCACGCCAGTTTCGGGGGAGAGGAGAGGAAGGGCAAAACACATGTTCAGGAAACAGACTTTGTGGTCATCAGGTCGGGGCATAAAAGGTAGAAGGGAGAGACTTTGAGATCCTTCAAGAAAGATAAAGACGGAACCCTTTGGCACACCCTTGAATGCAACACCAAGGCACTTATCATTCATTCTGCACATACAAGGGAGCCATTGATGGTTGAGAAACAAAGGAGCGATGTGATCAAAGATTTGGTCTCAGAAGATCCTGCAGGAAATGATTAGGGCTAGAAAACCCAGCCACCCTCCAGATGGGGAGGCCTAGCTGCCCCATTTGCCACCCCTCCTCGTTCTTTCCATTTTCCGTTAATGAAGACATCATTCTACCCTCCACTGTGGCATCTCTGTCCTCATGGATCTCACCTTCCTGCTGGCCTGCCAGCACCTTGCAGGCAGCTTTATGCCTTAGGTACCTCCCTGACCAGTACATGGGGCAGCCATTGGTACCACCCTTGCCGCCTGCCTCACTGCCTGATTTCAAACCTGTGCTATTTCAAAAGAGATTCAGGGCAAGTTGGTGGTGGTAAAGAAACTAGATGGAAGTGTGGATAAATAAAAGAACATATGAGCTCTTGAGGGAATGCCAGCTTTCATGGTCCAAAGGCCCCTGCTTCTGCTGCAGCCCACAGGGCCCAGAGCTGGCTGTGCCCCTTGGAAACCTCTGGGCATCAAAGACTGAGTGAGAAGTCTCCTTCCTATCCACTGTCACTTGGTGCCACGTGGGCCCGCCTCACACATCCAGGTTCCAGCTGTCCCCACTGTTCCCTGAAGCCCTCTTCATCCTCCTTATCACGTTTCTAAAGGATAGAGGCTATGCTAGCTTTTGTGAAGATCTTTAGAACAGAAGGGTTGGGATTTCCCTGGTGGTCCAGTGGCTGAGACCCTGCGCTCCCAATGCAGGGTCTCTGGGTTTGATCCTGGTTAAGGAACTGGATCCCCCATGCCACAACTAAGAATTTGCATGCCACGACTAAAGATCCCTCATGCCACAATAAAGATGGAAGATCCTGAGTCTCACAACTAAAACAAATAAACAAATATTAAAAAAAAAAAAAAAGCAGAACAGAAAGGTTACTCCCTGGTCATGTCAAACCTCCTTGACCACCCATCTTCAGCCTCTCCTTTAGAAAAATAGAAGCCCTCCTTAGGTGATTGAACTGGAATCTGCCAAGATACTGCTGGTTCTCTTCCAGCTAAACCTGTATATCGTGATCTACCCCAGATCCAGCACCCGGGAATTTTGTTCTGCCCTCTGTACCTTTTCCGGTTGTACTGGACCCATGGGCAAGAGAGCAAATTTAAAGGTTCCACTTCCATACAAATGTTATTGAAGAAACTAGACTGTGAAGAAATACAATGTGTATTAGAAAGATACGTAAATACAGGGCCTTCAAGTCATGTCTATTTTTTTAAATAGCCTATACCCCCAGGATCTTTATAATATTGAAAAAAAATTGTTTGGAAAGCTGTAATAACTTTAACTACAGCATAAAGGAAGGTAATATGTAGCATGATTGACTTGCCATTATGTTATTTCTGCTGTATAGATACAAAATTTTGGAATCAGATGTTTTATGGGAAATCATTACAATTCTGAATATGTGACTGAACTTTTCCTAAATATATCAAAAATGGAACAGCTTGTGAGCATACATAATTGAAAACAAAGTTTATGAGGCGGTAGATGTCTACCAATATCAACAGAAATTTAACAGAACTGCATAAAATTTTGTGTTTTGTCTATTACACTCAGATGCTTCCCTGCATGGATCCACTCACTGTTCCTGTGGTGGATGGTGCTGAGCCCATTCACAGATGGATGCGGTAATTTGATGAGAGGGTCTGTGGGGTTTGAGACTAATGGGGCAACCATGTACAGTTGTGCAGGCTGTGCATCGAACAGCTACAGGACATCCCTTTGCCATAGAGAATGATGTGAAAAGCATCCCCTGGAGTTCATAGCACACAACCCGCACAGCATAAGGCATTCTTTTTGAGCCATCACCTTGAGGGAGAAGTAGAATCCACCTGTAATCCCTTAAAGAACACTATCAAAAAGGAAAACCCAAGGCCTCATGTACTGTTGATGTGAATTCAGATTGGGGCAGCCATTACGGAAAACAGTATGAAGGCCCCTCAAAAAATTAAAAATAGCATGTCTCACTTATATATGGAATCTTTAAAAAAAAAAAAAAAAAGCTTATTATAGATGCAGAGAACAAAATGGGAGTTGCCAGAAAGTGAAAGTCACTCGGTTGTTTCCAACTCTTTGTGACCCCATGGACTATACAGTCCATGGAATTCGCCAGGCCAGAATACTGGAGTGGATAGCCTTTCCCTTCCCCAGGGCATCTTACTAACCCAGGGATTGAACCCAGGTCTCCTGCACTGCAGGCAGATTCTTTACCAGCTGCGGTTCTTCCCTGAGCCATAAGGAAAGCTCAAGAGGTTAGGGGTGAAATGGGTAAAGGGAATAAAAAAGTACATACTTCCAGGTACTAAAATAAAAAAAAACTTCCCTAGCAATTGTAATTACCTACAATTCATTTATTCATTCACTCATTCATGTTGCTGCTGCTAAGTCACTTCAGTTGTGTCTGATCTGTGCGACCTCATAGACGGCAGCCCACCAGGCTCCCCCGTCCCTGGGATTTTCCAGGCAAGAACACTGGAACGGGTTGCCATTTCCTTCTCCAATGCATGAAAGTGAAAAGTGAAAGTGAAGTCGCTCAGTCATGTCTGACCCTCAGCAACCCCATGGACTGCAGCCTTCCAGGCTCCCCCATCCCTGGGATTCTCCAGGCAAGAACACTGGAACGGGTTGCCATTTCCTTCTCCAATGCATGAAAGTGAAGAGTGAAAGTGAAGTCGCTCAGTCATGTCTGACCCTCAGCAACCCCATGGACTGCAGCCTTCCAGGCTCCTCCATCCATGGGATTTTCCAGGCAAGAGTACTGGAGTGGGGTGCCATTGCCTTCTCCGACTCATTCATGTACTTACTCGTTTTTCATTCAGCTTTTAAAGTGAGTGGCTCAGCTGGTAAAGTATCCACCTGCAGTGCGGGAGACCTAGGTTTGATCCTTGGTTTGGGAAGACTCCCTGGAGAAGGGAACTCCAGTATTCTGGCCTGGAAAAGTCCATGGACTGTATAGTCCATGGGGTTACAAAGAGTTGGACACAAATGAGTGACTTTCACTCACTTGAAAGTTGTGAATTCCCCCCTTAGAACCATCTCAGGGAGTGCCTGCGGATGCCGGCATCACGGAGAGAACTGAACTCCTGGGTCTGCTCTCACCTGGGACCCGTGATGTCACCAGCAAGCTGGACGCTCTTCCTCCCATATTCCTGCTCCTGGGTGCATCTTTCTTAGACCCTAGGGTTTGAGGGTCAGAACTCGTGCATCCTTCTGACTAGCAACAGGGATGGTTGCTTTGGCTTTTTGAGGATTTGCATCTGAGAAAAGCTTCAGCCATGTCCTCCTCTGTCCTGTATGGCAGGCTCCCAATGCTACCCAGCAGAAAGTTAAATGGCTTCTCTGGTGGCACGGTGGCTAGGAAGCTGCCACCAGTGCAAGGGACATGGGTTCCATCCCTGGTCCGGAAGGAATCCACATGCCATAGAGCAGCTAAGCCCATGCACCACAGCTACTGAAGCCTGTGCATTCTAGGGCCCGGGAGCCACAGTTAGCGAGCCCTGCCCGGGCTGCAGCTACTGAAGCCTGCGCCCCCTGGAGCCTGTGCTCCGCAACAAGGGAAGCCACACCATGATGAGAAGCTCGTGCGTCACAACAAGAGGGTAGCCCTCACTGTCCACAACGAGCGAAAAGCCTGTGTGCAGCAAAGAAGACCCAGCGCAGCCAAAAACTAATTAATTAAGCGGTAGGTACATGGCAAAAAAAATAAATAAATAAAGCAGAACGAAAAGAGCTGCCCGGGTCATTGACCTAGAACTACTCCATGAAACATGCTCTCATTTTAGGTCCAGCAAAAACAATTCCATGTCAACAAATGATTCAGATCTGACAAAAAATACCTCGTAAATAGAACAGACATGAGAAAGCACCTGCTGTGCCTTTTGAAAATGTCCAGCTGGGCCCCGATAGGTTGCAGGGCCACCAACCTTCACCATACTCAGAGCATCCTCAAGGACCCCTGCTCTGGAGCTGGGTTCATTTCGTGCTGGAAATCCCTTTGCTGATACTTTCCTGCCTAATGAGTATTTAGCACCATCCCACACATCAACACACACTGAGTAATTACAAGAAATGGAAGTCTCTTTTAGAGAAGAGAAAGTCAGATAATTCAGGACATGGAAAACAAGACCTGAGAGGGAAAAAATTGATGGAATTAAGACTGTTTAACCCAGAGGAAAAAAAGACTGCTTGATGGGTCACTAATTCCAGCAAGTTGATTGAAAGTTATTTCACATAGGATACTGGCCATCTGGTTTCCCTTTCCTGAGCACAGAGGGGAAATGATTTTCAATTGCATCAGGAAGAGTTAAGGTTGGAAAATAAGGAAGACTTTCCAGATGCTTAGAGTTATTGAATACTGAGTGCTGAGAGGGCCACAGCATCACCTTTTTGGAAATGGTTCAGAGGATGACAAATTCTGCCCATCCAGGCCCTTTTAGGAGCAGCCTGAGTGGAGGACGTAAGATGAGTAAAATGATCGCTTTGAAAAGCCTTCCTGCCTTATTTGTTGTACTAAAAGTGCCTCTTACAGAAGCATGGGGTTCCTAGGTGGCGCTAGTGACAAAGAATCCGCCTGCTAATGGAGGAGACACAAGAGACAGGGGTTCATCCCTGGGTTGGGAAGAGCTCCTAGAGGAGGAAATGGCAACGCACTCCAGTTTTCTTGCCTGGGAAAGCCCACAGACAGAAGAGCCTGGTGGGCTACAGTCCATGGGGCCACAAAGAGTCAGACACGACTGAGTGACTGAGTGCAGAGAAGCGCATGCAATTTCTAGGCTTCCAAAACACTTTCACTATCTCATTTACATAGACCCTCCCTAGAGGCAGAAAAGGGGAGTCACCTGGTTCTTGCCTCGCCTCTGCAAGGTGCTGGGATCTCTAGCCCCAGTTTCCCATCTGGAGCTGCCCTCGTAGAGGCAAATACGTTGATCAGCTGTTGCTTCCATCCTGCTGGCTTCCCAGCTCCTGTGTCTGGAAGTGGAATCTACTTCCCTAGTTGCAGGGAAGGGCCCCCAACCAAGGTGGCAGTCGACTGTCTTCTGTCCACTGTGAATGGTCCTGGGCTGGGTGTGTAACCCAAGGTGGGTCCATCAGAACCTTGCGTAGAGTGCGTTACCCACAGGTACCAGGGAAAGGCCTTGATTTCCTTGCTGGAAGCAAGTAAGCTAAATGGAAGTTCCTGACTGCCTAATGCCAAGTCTCCACTATCTGGAGAAAGCTGTTTGTTTTTTGTTTTTAAAAAAACAAAAAACACCCTGCAAGAGGCTAAAAGGACAGAGAGAAAACTCTCCAGGCCTACAAGTCAGCCCAGAAGTCAATCCTCACCCTGATATTTTCCCTTGGGTTTTATGAATCGACAGAGTATTTTTTTCCCCTTAAGCTCATCTGAGTTCCGTTTCCATCATTTGCAACCCCAGTCCTAGTGATTATGGGGTGGAATGAAGTCCCAAGGATATGGGGCTGCAAGAGCCAGAAGACGGGGCAGAAACTCTTCTGCATCAGTAAAATCTAATAGTAAGATTTATTCACACCTCAGGGAAGATAAGAGAGAAAGGGGACAGAGAAAGACAGGAGAGTGAAGCCAGCACACCGGCTTATTCTGCAGAGAATCCGAATGTGCCTTACGGGCAGCAGTACAAGGGCTTCCCTCGTGGTCCAGTGACCAAGACTCCACGCTCCCAATGCAGAGGGCCTGGGTTCAATCCGTGGCCAGGGAACTGGCCCACACGCAGCAGCTAAGACCCCGAGCAGTCAAGTAAATAAAAAACAAGAAAGAAATAAAAATCTCAAATCACTTAAAAAAAAAAAAAAGGACAGCAGTACAGAAGGTGGGGTTTTCGAATGCTTGCTGCATTGTGGGCAAAGGGACAGCTCCCTGTGACTGTAAATATCGGGGAAAGTTCTTCCATGTGGAAACAGGCTATATTCAAGGCAGTTGGAACAAAGTGATGAACCCTGGGTTCACAGGTGGACTCACCAGCATGCAGACACAAGGAATCATCACAAGAGGCAGGGCACAGATGGAGAATCTTCCAAGGAGGCAATCAAGAATCCTCGTCTGACCCTTCGTGGGAAGCTCAGCCATTTGCAGAAACTGACGGATAGACTTTCTGATTTCCACACAGCCCAGAATGGGTAGTTGAGCCATTGTTACTTAGATGATGTGGGGCCTGGCGATCCCAGAAGATGCCTGGGGTAACAAAGAACAAGATTTGTTATCAGAGATGACATTAAAATGTGGACCAGATAACTTCTTCAAGTGTTATAGTTTATTCTGCACTAAGAAAGTGTGTGCAGGTGGGGATGGGTATGTACGCAAGTCACTAAATTGTTTTCCTTTGATGAAATCACATTACATGGTGAGCCCGGACCCACACATGAGCACCTCCTCACAACAGGTAAGCCAGCCCCTTTCCCATTTTTCATGGGGCATTTCATAGCCAAAGGACACGCAGCCAGAGAGGAAGTTTTCTCCATGTTTGCCATGGAGCTGAGCGGGAACCAGCGTGAAACAGAAACTGTGGACAAGACAGCATCAGTAAGCCAAGGCGATCATCGCCCCTAAATTGCAGAATGGAAAAAGGCAGCTTTTAGAGTGAAATTGATCTGGGCAAAAATTGCCAAGAACACTACTTTAAGGAATAATCTACCTTAAAAAAAAATAAACTATCTAAGCTTATTCTGAAATGACTTTACCATTACATTTTAACAAAGAAGATATAATGGGAGAGAAGCTAAACTTCCATTAAGTCGCTTCAAACACCCCCGATTCATATTTACTAATAATGATGATTTCCAAAAGCTCATTCCTGTGACTCAGAGCAAGCGGCCCAGCAGGCAGATGCCGTGCATGGAGTAATCTCCATGAATAATTGCCTGTCAGCGTGGCGTACTAAAGAGAAGCAGCAAGATTGCAAGCCAGCATCTTGGTCTGCTGTTTAACTGGAAGATACAAAGCAGAACACTAGGCTTAAGGAAAATGCTTTCAGACTTTCAAGTTTACATGAAATTTGGGAATTTTAACCCCTAGGGAAGGGATTGGAAGGATCAACAGATGCTCTGAAAATGTGCACCAGATTTTTTTGTATGTCTGTATTAACATGCCTTTTTCAGGAAAGAGGATTCAGAGGGGATACTGCCCCAAAACATTTAAGAATCCCTGAATACATGTACTTTGACCGATGCCATCCAATAGAACTTCTAGAATGATGGAACTATTTTGTATCTGCACCATCCAAAATGGTAGCCATTAGCCACCATGGCTATGGAGCACATGAAATGTGGCTAGTGCAACTAACAAGTTGTATTTTTAACTTTATTTAATTTTTACTAATTTAAATTTTGTGAAAGCAAAATTATAGGAATTAAAAAAACATACCAGTGGTTACCAGGGGCTAGAGCTTGGCAGAAGGTTGAGCAGCCTGCCTGGAATAATTTGGATCAATGGAACACTTCCGCATTTTGACTGGAGTGGCAGATACTTGGTTCTACGCATTTGTCAAATCTTGTGGAAACCTCCATCAAAAACAGTGATTTACTGGGACTTCCCTGACAGTCCAGTGTTTAGGGCTCCATGTTCCTACTGCAGGGATCATAGGTTCAATCCCTGGTCAAGGAACTAAGATCCCACAAGCCTCACAGTGCAATAAAAAAAAAAAAAAGGTGATTTATTGTACACAGACTGAAAATAAACTTTTAAAAGATGTAATTTAAAAGATGTGGTTGGTGGCTACCATATTAGTTGTGTAGCCTTAGACCATCACTTTAAGAGATCTACCTATGTTTGCCTCAACATTGATGTGACTAGATTTTCCTGACCAACAGATTCATTAAGCTTAGAAATGTTTCTACAAACCATTGCAATAATTAAGTGCGTTGCAGCCTCACTGGTAAGGACAGCATGCTAAGGACAGGATGCTGATGCCCTGTCCCGTTCCCTCCAGCTCTGCTGAGTGGTCCAACCCTCCTTGGCTACCACAAATTTTGAGAAGCAACCTTGCCACAAGTTTAATACCCTTGTCCCAAGCTCCAATCTCCAATCTTGGGATGGACCTCCTGCCTCAGCACCATCCAGAGATTCCTCCAGGCAGCAGAAAAGGCACGGTGAGCTGCAACTGGTAACAGCTTGCCTTAGTAAGCGCCACTGCCAACAGGCGTCTTACTTAGAAGTAATCTCAAACACGTGCTCATGGAAACTCTTTTCAACACAATCCAATTTTTTCCCTTATGACCATTTGTCAGTATCCTAGGGCTGCCCGGACAAAATACAGCCAACTGGTAGCTTAGAACAATAGAAACTGATTGTCTCCCAGAGACCAGAAGTCTGAAATCCAGGTGTTGACAAGATTGGTACCTTCTCAGCTGCTGGAGGGAGAACCTAGCCTGTGTCTCCTTTCCGGCTTCGGTGGCTTCAGCTCACCCTCTCTTTTCTTGGCCTCTGGCAGCAACACTCCCATCTCTGCCTCCATCTTCCATCTCCACAGAGCATCTTCCATCTCCATAGAGCATCTTCCTGTCTGTGTCTCTCTGAGTCTCTGTGTGCAAATGTCCCTCTTCTATACAGACCCTGGAATTTGGATCAGGCACTGGAGAAGGAAACGGCACCCCACTCCAGTACTCTTGCCTGGAAAATCCCATGGACGTAGAAGCTTGGTAGGCTACAGTCCATAGGGTTGCAAAGAGTCGGACACGACTGAGCGACTTCTCTCTTTACCCTCACTCACTATGACCTCACCTTAATGTAATCACATCGGCAAAGATCCAAGTTCCCCAAAAAGGTCATATTCACAAGGTACCAGGACTTGAATGCATCTTTCCAGGGGACATAATTCAACCGATAAAAGACTCCAACCATTGTTGGACAGAATCCCTTTCCTGGCATAGAACATTCCAGACCAGGTATGGCTTCACCTTGGATTTATCTTGAATTTCATTTGTATGTGTGTGTGTCTTTCTGTGTGTGTTCATAGGTTCATGTGTGTGTGTGTGTGTGTGTGTGTGTTTTCCATCTCAGGGTTTTTACCATGTCCTGTCTGTGGCAAAGGGAGTAGTGTCCCTGCAGTGCCCACTTTTACTGAGCCCTTAACATTCAGGAAAACTTGTGTTCATTAATCGAAGAGCAGGTCCTGAGGCAGAGATGTGACCTCTCCCAGGTCGGTTGGGCCTGAGCTAGTTAGCAGAAGTCTGAGTACAGAGGTACAGAGGATGCTGAAAGACAAGACAAACTGGATTTGATTCTAAAGTTTTTTTATCACGAGTGATGGAAGGAGTTATTCAACTTTTTTTTTTTTTCAATGCCCCACACAGCATGCTGAATCTTAGTTCCCTGACCAGGACCCATACCACCTGAGGTGGAGGCGTGGAGTCTTAACCACTGGACCACCAGGGAAGCCCCAGTTACTTCACTTTTTGAGCCTTAATTTTCTCACTAGTCCCATGAGACTAATGCCTATGTCTTGGGTTGCTTTTATCAGTAAATAATAGATCTATTGAGTGCTTAGTAGCTAATCAATAAATGTTGTTTTCCAAGTCCTTCCTTTTTTGACAATTTTCCTTTCATTAGAAATCATTCTATTTAATATAAGAATGAAGAAAAACATGAAAGGTAAACGGAAATGTTTGTAATTCCCTCACCCAGGGATAATCGTTATTTAAATTTTTATGTTCTTTCCTGGCTATCTTTTTCAATGCATATATTTACATACACTATTTCTGCAAAATTGGTTTCATTCTGTACATATTTGTTTTGGAACCACTCTCCCTTAACAAGACAGTAAGTATATTTTCATATTTAATTAAATGGTCCTCTAAAGCACGGTTTAGAATGACTGCAGAGTAATCCATTATGGACAGAACATATTTCTTCAATAAATAACATTTTGTCAGCCCTTTTGGCTGTTTCCAATATTTTACTCTTTTAAACAATGTTGTTAGAAATGTTCTTATGTATAAAACATTGTGCCTGTCTCCAATTATTCATTTTAGAATTCAGTTATCTGGAGAAATTCCTGAAGTTCAGTGGTTAGGACTCGACACTTTTATTGTGGTGAATTGGCTTCAATCCCTGGTCAGGGAACTAAAATTACATGGTTTGGCAAAAAAAAAAAAAAAAAAGAAAGGCAAGAAAAGTTATCAGGAATAGGATGACTTAAATGCACTCCCTAAAGGACCATTTCATAACGTCTTCTTGCTTCCTTCTTTCCTTCCTCCTCATCTGAGTTGATAACCTTCCCTCTTGATGCCAATGAGAAGACAGCAACCATCAGATGAAAACTTTCTTACCTCCCCTTGACCAAGTCCATCCATCTGCATTCACCTGGACCATCACACTGTCTGGTCTCCCTGCCACATAGGTGAAGTTCAGCCCCTCCACTTAGGTTCTGGGTCCCAGCCTCTCTTGCTGACTCACTGACGCTGCTCCTAAAACCTCTCTGCTTCCTCTCCTGCATCTTCAGAGACCTTCACCAGATCTAGAACATCTCATCCCCAACACCATGCCGACACCTAGAGATTTATCTCCTGGATTTTTCTTCTATGACTGCTATCACCAAAGACCACAAACTTGGTGGCTTCAAACACAAATATATTGTCTTACAGTTTTGGAAGTCAGAAGTCCAAAATAGGTTTTTACTGGACTAAAATCAAGTGTCAGCAGGGTTGTGTTCCTTCTGGAGCTCCAGGAGAGAATCCATTTCCTTCCCTTTTCCAGCCTCTTATAAAGACCACTGTGGTTACCTTGCCATCAAGACAACTCAGGACAATATTCCCACCTCGAAACCCTTAATCAAGGGGTTCCCTGGGAGTCCAGTGGTTAAGAATCCACCTTGCAAGGCAGGGGACGCAGGTTCCATCCCTAGTCTGGGAACTAAGATCTCCAGGTCGATGAAGCCCACTCACCGCAACTAAGAGTTCACACACCGAGTGAAAGAGCTCACGTGACACGGGAAGACCGTGAGCATCGCAACCAAGACCCAGTGCCTCTCCTGCTCGGTGTGCCCAAGGCCGAGCTCCAGGCCCCTCCACCCCCACTCGCCCAGCAGTGCATTCCCATCTCACCAAATGACACGGGGCACCCAGATGCTCCGGCAGGAAGCGTGGGTTCATCTTGATTCTGTGCTTTCCCTTGAAACCAGCACCCCAGGCGTCAGCAAGTCCTGAAGGTGCCGCCTTTACCACGCATCCCAAGATGACCTGTGCAACACCCCTTGAACGGTCCCCTCTCTCCTGGTCACTGCCCAGGCCTCCACAAATCTCCCTGCCTCTTGTCCTGGCCTATAGTCTGTTTCCCATGCAGAAGCCAGCACGATCTTTAAAATGTACGTCAAATTCTGTCATTCTTGTGCTCAGATCCTCCAGTCAGAGCATGCACAAGATCGAGATGGTAACCACGGGACATGCGTCTCAGACACATCCAATTAAGGACTTTGCCGATGGCAAATGACCAGGTAGAAGATTCAGGGCAACCTTAGTCCTGGTGACAGCATTGTGGGAAATAAGCTACAAAACCGGAAACAAAAGAGTGAGATGAGACTTAGAAAAGCCACGTGTTAGAGTCAGGAATGCCTGATAAGCAGTGCACTTGTTGGCAAAATTAACAGAAATGTGAGAGACTAGGAGATGTTTGCAAATCTACAACTGACCAGGGATTTAAAAAACAAAAATTTCCAAGAGCTCTAATGACTGAGCCAGGCAGAAGCTCAGAAGCCTGGCTGTGCATTAGAAGCAGCTCAAAAGAATGTGGGCAACATCACTGCCTGGGCCCTCCCTGGATGATGTCAGTCAGAACCTCTGGGCATGAGGTCCCAGCATCAGCACATTTTAAAAGCTCTCCACACAAGTCTGCTCTGAGGACTGAGAACCCCCAGTGAAGGGTATGAACGTAAGAGTGTGGAAATAAAGAGAGTCGACCAAAGAGAAGGCAGAAAATGAGAAGATGAAGCAGCTGAGAGGTCAAGGTGTCCAATGGTCATTTATGCAGACTCTGAAGTCTCCATCTGGAGAAGGCAGTGGCACCCCACTCCAGTGCTCTTGCCTGGAAAATCCCATGGACAGCAGAGCCTGGTGGGCTGCAGTCCATGGGGTCGCTAAGAGTCGGTCACGACTGAGCAGCTTCACTTTCACTTTTCACTTTCATGCCTTGGAGAAGGAAATGGCAACCCACTCCAGTGTTCTTGCCTGGAGAATCCCAGGGACGGGGGAGCCTGGTGGGCTGCCATCTATGGGGTCGCACAGAGTCGGACACGACTGAAGTGACTTAGCAGCAGCAGCAGCTGAAGTCTCCATCAGCTGCAGAGGAGAGAAATTCCACTGTGGTTAGAGATTCTTTCTTGAACTGACGTCCTGGGCACTTGGTTGGAAGAAGATGAGCAGTTTGTGGTGGGGGCAGGAATCTGGGCTGCCCAGGGCCACTCGGGCCTCTGAGGCTCTCCCTCCAGTCCTTGCAAGAGCACAGCTGAGGCCCAGGAGTGGGTGATCTCAGTAGGGAACCACTTTCGCATCCACGGCAGGCAGAGTAACGCCCCCCTGGAGTGAACTGATTTGGTGTCCCCCCAAATCCATGTCCCCTTAGAAAGTCAGAGCATTTTACTTGGAAATAGGGTCTTTGGAGTTGGAATTACACTGGGATGAGACCACACTGAATTGGAGCGGTCTCTAAATCCAAAGGCCAGTGTCCTTAAAAGAAGAAAGGACACATAGGTACATAGGAGAGAAAGGGGCATGTGAAGGCAGAGGGACACAAGGAGGACCTAGAGGTCCTCGCGATAGAAGGGGATACGTGCACCCCTTTCTTAAGCGATTCATTTATTCATTCATTTTGGGCTTCGTTGCTGCGCAGGCTTTTCTCTAATGGTGGTGAGCGGGGGCTACTCTCTAATGGCGGGGCGTGGGCTTTTCATCGCCGTGGCTTCTCTTGTTGCACGGGCTCCAGGGCGTGCAGGCTGCAGCAGCTGCAGCACGCAGGTTTGGTTGCTCCATGGCTTGTGGGGTCTTCCGGGACCAGGGCTCAAATCCACATCCTCTTAAAACCACTAGACCACCACCAGGGAAGCCCACGTATACTCTTTAGCCCCTTAGAGCTTTTCATGATTTCAGTTTTTATATTTAATTTTATAATCCAACAGCCTTTAACCAATTTCTTGTAGATACTTTGGGAATCTGACGAAAGCTATTGACGCCTCCACCTCCAAAGAACATAAACATATACATGCAAAACTTTGCCACAATTAAGAACATTTCCAATCCTGTTGCCGTTTCTCTTGGTTTACAGCCTAAAGCAGAGGCCTTGTTTCAAAAAGGCTCTCTTGTTCCACTAGCATGTCCCACAAACAAAAGTTTCAAATATCAAACAGAAGGCTTTTATTCCCTCAGGCCAAGGTGTTCCCCTCTAGAAAAAGAAAGTTAAAAAACAAACAAAAAGAACACCTCATTTAAAAATGAACTGAGACAACCCGGAAAGGAGGGACTCAGATGCATGCAGAGCAAAGTTCACAGAAGCATCATTCATGAGTGCCAAAAGGTGTGGACATCTGAAATGTCCCTCGATGGATTGATGGATAAACAAATATGGTCTATACAATATTATTCAGCCTTAAAAGAAATGAAATTCTGACAAGTGTTATAACATACATGAACCCTAAAAACAGTATGCTGAGTAAAAAGAAGCCAGACACAGAAGAAAAAATATTATATGATCATTCTTATATGAGATACCTAACAGAGGCAAACTTATAGAGACAAGAAGTAGAATTGAGAACTGAGTGGGACTTCCCTGGTGGCCCAGTGGCTAAGGCCCAGGTCCCCATGCTTGAAAAGCGGGGGGCCTTCGTTTGATCCCTGGTCAGGAACTAGATTCTACACGCCACAGTGAGATTCTTTCTTGAACTGACGTCCTGGGCACTTGGTTGGAAGAAGATGAGCAGTTTGTGGTGGGGGCAGGAATCTGGGCTGCCCAGGGCCACTCGGGCCTCTGAGGCTCTCCCTCCAGTCCTTGCAAGAGCACAGCTGAGGCCCAGGAGTGGGTGATCTCAGTAGGGAACCACTTTCGCATCCACGGCAGGCAGAGTAACGCCCCCCTGGAGTGAACTGATTTGGTGTCCCCCCAAATCCATGTCCCCTTAGAAAGTCAGAGCATTTTACTTGGAAATAGGGTCTTTGGAGTTGGAATTACACTGGGATGAGACCACACTGAATTGGAGCGGTCTCTAAATCCAAAGGCCAGTGTCCTTAAAAGAAGAAAGGACACATAGGTACATAGGAGAGAAAGGGGCATGTGAAGGCAGAGGGACACAAGGAGGACCTAGAGGTCCTCGCGATAGAAGGGGATACGTGCACCCCTTTCTTAAGCGATTCATTTATTCATTCATTTTGGGCTTCGTTGCTGCGCAGGCTTTTCTCTAATGGTGGTGAGCGGGGGCTACTCTCTAATGGCGGGGCGTGGGCTTTTCATCGCCGTGGCTTCTCTTGTTGCACGGGCTCCAGGGCGTGCAGGCTGCAGCAGCTGCAGCACGCAGGTTTGGTTGCTCCATGGCTTGTGGGGTCTTCCGGGACCAGGGCTCAAATCCACATCCTCTTAAAACCACTAGACCACCACCAGGGAAGCCCACGTATACTCTTTAGCCCCTTAGAGCTTTTCATGATTTCAGTTTTTATATTTAATTTTATAATCCAACAGCCTTTAACCAATTTCTTGTAGATACTTTGGGAATCTGACGAAAGCTATTGACGCCTCCACCTCCAAAGAACATAAACATATACATGCAAAACTTTGCCACAATTAAGAACATTTCCAATCCTGTTGCCGTTTCTCTTGGTTTACAGCCTAAAGCAGAGGCCTTGTTTCAAAAAGGCTCTCTTGTTCCACTAGCATGTCCCACAAACAAAAGTTTCAAATATCAAACAGAAGGCTTTTATTCCCTCAGGCCAAGGTGTTCCCCTCTAGAAAAAGAAAGTTAAAAAACAAACAAAAAGAACACCTCATTTAAAAATGAACTGAGACAACCCGGAAAGGAGGGACTCAGATGCATGCAGAGCAAAGTTCACAGAAGCATCATTCATGAGTGCCAAAAGGTGTGGACATCTGAAATGTCCCTCGATGGATTGATGGATAAACAAATATGGTCTATACAATATTATTCAGCCTTAAAAGAAATGAAATTCTGACAAGTGTTATAACATACATGAACCCTAAAAACAGTATGCTGAGTAAAAAGAAGCCAGACACAGAAGAAAAAATATTATATGATCATTCTTATATGAGATACCTAACAGAGGCAAACTTATAGAGACAAGAAGTAGAATTGAGAACTGAGTGGGACTTCCCTGGTGGCCCAGTGGCTAAGGCCCAGGTCCCCATGCTTGAAAAGCGGGGGGCCTTCGTTTGATCCCTGGTCAGGAACTAGATTCTACACGCCACAGTTAAAGATCCTGCTTGCAGCTACGAATCTGTTGATGCCACTGGGCTGCTCCTTTGTTGATTTGTTCGTTCATTTGACATATGTTTACTAAGGACCTACCAGGTATCAGAGGTTGCCCAGGTGGCTCAGTGGTAAAGACTCCACCTGCCAAAGCAGGAGACCCAAGAGACATGGGTTCGATCCCTGGGTTGGGAAGATTCCCTGGAGAAGGAAATGGCAACCCACTGCAGTATTCTTGTTTGGGAAATCCCATGGACAGAGGAACCTGGCAGGCTACAGTCCATAGCGTCTCAAACAGCCGGACACAGCTGAGCAACTGAACAACAGCAACCGGGGGTCAGAAGTCGTGCAAAACACGATGGACAGAACACACACACACACAAGACCAGTTTCTTCTCATCCCTGAGCTTCAGCTTGATGTCAACGTGGGCCGCTTGGGCCCCCTTAGAACTGAGTCTCTCTCTCAGCCGCTGGGAGTGTTGGCAGAGGATGTCGCCCAGCAGGGTCTCCATCCAAGCATCACAAAGACCATCTGAAGTCTAAGGTCGTGCATCCCACCTGGGGATAGCCCATGTCCCGCAACCAGCCCCTGGTAAAGGCCTGGCCAAGGAGGTGATCCCCGAGAAGTCACTCCATCTCCAGAGCCCCCAGGGAACATGCTGAGACCCAGACACAGAGAACAAACGTATGGACACCAAGGAGGGAAAGGGGTGGTGGGATGGACTGAGAAATGGGGACTGACATGTATGCACTGATATGTATAAAACAGGTAACTGATGAGAGCTTACGGTGCAGCACTGAGCGGTGGCCGGGGGGTGGAGGGGAGGTACAGCCTGCTCACCAGCATATAATAAGGTGACCTTAAAAGTCCATTGACTATACAGCAAGTGCTTCCCGGGTGGCTCCGTGGTAGAGAAGCCGCCTGCCAGAGCAGGAGATGCAGGTTCGGTCCCTGGGTCTGAGAGATCCACTGGGGAAGGAAATGGCAACCCACCAGTATTCTTGCCTGGAGAATGCCATGGACAGAGAAGCCTGGCAGGCTCAGTCTACGGGGCTGCTCAGAGTCGGACACGATTGAGCAACTGGGCATGTGCAGGAGGTGCAAACAAATACTGTTTGATTCCGCTTAAGTGCAGTACCGACAGCAGTCCAATGCACAGGGTCAGAACGCACACTGGTAGATGCTAGGGGCCGGGGATGGGTGGGGAGGGGGAACGGAGAGTTAGTGTTTATCGGGGCCAGAGTCTCAGTTTAGGAAGGTGGAAAATTCCAGAGATGGCTGATGATGAAAGCTGCACAGCAATGTGGATGAACTCAGTCCCACTGAGCTGGAATATTTAAACTGTACTATTGGAAATACGGTAAATAGTATGTTTTATAGTATGTGAGTTTTTTAATAAAAAAATAAATTTTTTTTTAAAAGCCCTGTATCACAGTTCAACTCCTCTTTTTCATCCAACCCTGCTTACCCCACCCCTGGCTCCCCCATGGGGATGATCTGAGAGATTCTTCCCAGTACCTTCTCACACACAAATCTCCTTCACAGTGTCTCGGTAACCCAACCTCAGACAAAGGGACAACCACACAAGTTCAAAAGCAGTGATAAGACAGCTCTGAGTGATTCCCGTCAGGAGGAGGGAAGAGTTGTCTTCCTGAGTGGTCTTGGTTTTGGGGGGCCAGGCAGATTTTATCTGAAACATAAAGCATGAGAAGGACTTCCAGTGGTCACAGCTGGGAGGGCATTGCCCCAGAAGGGGCAAACCTGATAGATGAGAAGGCAGAGGAGGGCCTGCTGCGTCCCCAAGATGAGAGGCGCCTACTGATGAGAGTCATCCTGCGTGGGGACATTCTCCCGTAAGTCAAGGAAGATGTTAGGACCTCAGGAAAATCAGGAACTTCAGGAAAAAGAGTTATGTGTATGCAGTGTGGAGGTCTGAGAGGTGGAGAAAATGACGTGATGAAATAAATTGCTACAGACCCAGCTAAATGCTCTCTTTTGTAAGTTACTTATGGATACATACAGAAACCAGCTGGAGAAAAACAGGAAGGCACTGTTTCCAACATCCCTTTTCACAGATGGTGATTCAAAGGCACGGAGTGAGGTTAAGCAATTTGTCTAAGGTCAACGATGTGTAGATGTATATTCCTGCAGGGCCATAGGGGTGTAGAGCAGCATATTTAACAGGCACGTCAATAGAATTCGTAAGTACATGGGCTTCTGGGGAGCTTTCAGTTCAGTTCAGTTGCTCAGTCGTGTCCGACTCTTTGCAACCCCATGAACTGCAGCATGCTAGGCCTCCCTGTCCATCACCAACTCCCAGAGTCCACCCAAACCCATGTGCATCGAGTGTGTGATGCCATCCAACCATCTCATCCTCTGTCATTCCCTTCTCCTCCTGCCCTCAATCTTTCCCAGCATGAGGGTCTTTTCAAATGAGTCAGCTCTTCGCATCAGGTGGCCAAAGTATTGGAGTTTCAGCTTCAACATCAGTCCCTCCAATGAACACCCAGGACTAATCTCCTTTAGGATGGACTGGTTGGATCTACCTTGCAGTCCAAGGGACTCTCAAGAGTCTTCTCCAACACCACAGTTCAAAAGCATCAATTCTTTGGCGCTCAGCCTTCTTCACAGTCCAACTCTCACATCCATACATGACCACAGGAAAAACCATAGCCTTGACTAGACGGACCTTAGTCGGCAAAGTAATGTCTCTGCTTTTGAAAATGCTGTCTAGGTTGGACATAACTTTTCTTCCAAGGAGTAAGCATCTTCTAATTTCATGACTGCAGTCACCATCTGCAGTGATTTTGGAGCCTGCAGCACTTTTACAGCGTCATCTTTCAGGATTTGTAACAGCTCAATTGGAATTCCATCACCTCCACTAGCTTTGTTTGTAGTGTTGCTTCCTAAGGCCCACTTGACTTCACATTTCAGAATGTCTGGCTCTAGGTGAGTGATCACACCATCGTGATTATCTCGGTCATGAAAATCCTTTTTATACAGTTCTGTGTATTCTTGCCACCTCTTCTTAATATTTTCTGCTTTTATTAGGTTCCTACAATTTATGTCCTTTATTGTGCCCATCTTTGCATGAAATGTTCCCTTGGTATCTCTAATTTTCTTGAAGAGATCTCTAGTCTTTCCCATTCTATTGTTTTCCTCTATTTCTTTGCATTGATCTCTGAGGAAGGCTTTCTTATCTCTCCTTGCTATTCTTTGGAACTCTGCATTCAAATGGGTATATCTTTCCTTTTCTCCTTTGCTTTTCACTTCCCTTCTTTTCACAGCTATTTGTAAGGCCTCCCCAGACAGCCATTTTGCTTGCTTGCATTTCTTTTTCTTGGGGATGGTCTTGATCCCTGTCTCCTGTACAATGTCATGAACCTCCGTCCATAGTTCATCAGGCACTCTATCTGTCAGATCTAGTCCCTTAAATCTATTTCTCACTTTCACTGTATAATCATGAGGGATTTGATTTAGGTCATACCTGAATGGTCTAGTGGTTTTCCCTACTTTCTTCAATTTGAGTCTGAATTTGGCAATAAGGAGATCATGATCTGAGCCACAGTCAGCTCCCAGTCTTCTTTTTGCTGACTGTATAGAGCTTCTCCATCTTTGGCTGCAAAGGATATAACAGTCTGATTTCGGGGTTGACCATCTGGTGATGTCCACATGTAGAGTCTTCTCTTGTGTTGTTGGAAGAGGGTGTTTGCTATGACCAGTGCATTCTTTTGGCAGACCTCTATTAGCCTTTGCCCTGCTTCATTCCGCATTCCAAGGCCAAATTTGCCTGTTACTCCAGGTGTTTCTTGACTTCCTACTTTTGCATTCCAGTCCCCTATAATGAAAAGGACATGTTTTTTGGGTGTTAGTTCTAGAAGGTCTTGTAGGTCTTCATAAAACCATTCAACTTCAGCTTCTTCAGCGTTATTGGTCGGGGAGCTTTAAGGAATCTCATCCCTGATGGAACAAGCTAAAACTCTGAGACTCAGAAGGGTTGACTAGCTCACCCAAGATCACAGAGCTATGAGAATCAGACTGGGTTCCAGTGCTCAGGAATTCTCAGGACTAGGCAGCTATGGAAAGTTCTGGGCAACATAGTGCAATGGGGATGTCAATCCTCCTCAGGCTTTAGACCAGTTTTATAAGCAGCCCAATAGACAGTACACTTAGCTCAGTCCCCCATGACTGATGATCAAGAACCGTAGAAATTGTGTACTTCGGTGTGCTCCATTGAGATCCAGAAAAATTTTAACGTGGTCCACTGCTGGCTGATATGGCATCAGATTGGTGGTGGTGGTTTAGTCTCTAACTCATGTCCGATTCTTGTGACCCCATGGACTGTAGCCTGCTAGGCTCCTCTGTCCATGGGATTAATTGGCGTGGGTTGCCATTTCCATCTCCAGGGGATCTTCCCGAACCAACCCAGGAATTAAACCCGGGCATCAAATGATGACCTTCATATCATGACATCTTGTGTCTTGGGGCCATCTCATAGCATGTAGGCCTGCCATGATTCTCTCTCCCTCAGCTGCCCAGCCTCATCTTCCCCGGTTCTGTCCCACCCTTGTGGCCCCAGTGGCACAGAGCCATGAGCCACCCCCAGGCCATGATGCTGTCACAACCCAGTGCCTTTCCATACGCTGCGTGTGCTTCCTGGCTCCTGCCTTCCTCTGCTCTGCCAGGGAAGTCCTACTTCTTCAAGACTCAAAAAAAAAAAGTCACTACATCTATATTTACAGCTGCAGTATTCACGATAGCCAAGGGATGGCCACAGCCCAAATGCCCATCAAAGGACGAACAGATAGACAACATCTGGTACATACACACGGTGGAATATTATTCAACCTTGAAAAGCAAGGAAATTCTGATGCACGTTATGACATGGATGAGCCTTGAAGGTACTATGCAAAGTGAAATAAGCCAGACCCAAAAAGACATATGCTGTATAATTCCGCTTATATGAGGTCCCTAGAGCAGTCAAACTCACAAAGACAGAAGGTAGAACAGCAGGCTGCGGGGGAAGGAGAGAAACTGGGGGGAGGGGAGCTATTGTTTAATGGGTACAGAGCTGCAGTTTGGGAAGATGAAAACATCCCGGAAATTGATTGCACAACAAAATGAATCCATACAGTTAGCACTACTTAACTGTGCCCTTAGAAATGGTTACAGTGGGTTTCCTGGTGGTCCAGTGGTTAAGAATCCACCTGCCAATGCAGGAGACGTGGGGTCGATCCCTGGTCCGGGAGGATGCCAGAGATCAACTGAGCTCGTGCACTGCAACAGCTGAGCCTGTGAGCCTAGAGCCCGCGCTCCACAGCAAGAGAAGCCGCCCCGGTGAGGAGCCCACGAACCGCAGCCTGGGAGCAGCCAGCACACAGCAGCCTGTGTGCCAGGGCAGCCGCAAATAAAGAACTTATTTAAAATTTTAAAAAGGAGAAATGGTGAAAATGGTCAATTTTATGTGATGTGCATTTTACTACAATTTGGAAAAAATATTTTTAAACTTTTTTTTGTATATTTTTCAAAAACTCCACCCTCTGGTAATGATTTCTGGGAGCCCTCACGGAGGCAATTCTCTCCTCCCAGCCAGGTCTGGTTATGACCTTCTGGACACACTTCTTCTGAAGCGTGCTGACTCCATGGAACTATTAGCACCAAAGCGCTGTCTTCAGCGAATGAAGGACCTGCCTGATCGCTGTGGGTCTCTGTAGCTGCAGCCCCTACGCGAGCACATGGCTAGGCAACGATTGCTGCTCAATTAGGACCCTAAGTAGGATGTTACTGGGAGGTGTCAAGCCTTCCCCAGCTTTTGGATATAATCATAGGTCCATGATGCCTCTACGACTGACAAGCCATTTGTAAAGAATTGGTTTGACAGATTGAACACTCTCCCCTTGAAAAATGGAGATGAATAAGAAAATATTGAGCATCCTGGAGCCATGGGATGATTTACAGAGACATTAACAAGAGCTGAGGCCTGCCCAGCTCAACTTTGCTTTGTTGGCATCTAATTCACCTCCAAAGCCTTCCTCCCCTTATCAGGATCTGCAATCCACAAGCCCATAAATATCGCAGTGGCGTGTGACCAGGGGAGTCAGGGAAGTCAACCGTGGTGATAAAAGTGTCTGTGGAAGAGGCTGGAGGGTGCATCACAGTGAAGGGTGGACAGGAGACAGGCCATCTCCCACAAGGGTTCATTACCAGCCTGGGCTTTGGGATCCAGGCGCAAAGATGTCTTAGAGGGCAGAAGGAAGGATGGGGTCAGGAAAGCCCCTGAGGCCAGGAACTGTCCCTGGGCGCCTCCTCCTCCCGAGCTGTCTCCTTCTCTCAGGGTTTGTGCTTTGGATCCAGTGTGAGGTGTGACTAAGTCCCCATGTGTTCTCACAGCCTCCCTCTCCATCCTCCCATGGCCAGCCTCTAATCTTGGTTTGGGATGTAAAGAGGAGACAGCTAGATGGGGCAAGTGCCCCAAAGAGGGGTAAGCGGTCAACCCCGAGATACAAAAGGAGAGGGTTCATCACTGGGAGCCAGGTGAAGCGACTGCAGTTGACTGCAAATGAATCTCTCAGAGCCAAGGTCACCTGGGGGACAGCACAATGCATATGGGACCTCTAGGGCAAATGAGCCTTTAAAAGGGATACAAGGGACTTCCTTGGCAGTCCAGTTGTTAAGACTTGGTGTTTCCAATGCAGGGGGCACAGGTGTGATCCCTGGCGGAGGAACTAAGATCCCATATGCTGTATAACATGGCCAAAAAATTTATATATATATATATATGATCCTAGAGCAAACAGCAATTTCTGGACCCAACTAAATGGCTTTGCTGATAATAACCATGATAATTTACATTGACCAAACCTTTGCTTAAAGCCACATACTGTGACCAGCATTTTTAAGTGGGCTATCTCATTTAATTCTCCAAGAACTCTATACGGTATCTTCCACTATCTCCACTTTTCTGTCCAGGAAAATGAGGCACGGAGAAATCCAGTGACCTGCTCCAGGACCCATGTGACATCGGCACAGACATGGAGAGGCCGGAAGGGATCCCCTGTGAATCAAGATAAAGAGCTGCAACCCTGGGCCTGGGTAGCCATGGAAACATATGCTAGAGACATGCCAGCAATTGTCATCACCCACAGGCAGAGGGTCCAGAGCCGGACATGGAGCATCATACAGATGTTAAGCATTCATGTTAATCAGATTGGTGCTTCAGTAAAGGGAGCTGTGGAAGAAGTGGGGACAAGATGCACAGGCTGTGCCTACCTGGGATGGCGAGGTGTGGGCAGTGCACTGGCAATCAGGGGACCCAAAGCAGCTCCTGCGGACAGAGACGGCACACTGCCACCCCAGGGTCCCCTCCCACACACCCCAGCGAGATCTTGGCCACCAGCACAAGCTGTCCAGATCCGGCAGCTCATAGCTCATGGCTCATAGACATCCACGTCCTCAGGGGAAAGGAGAGGGCTGCCCCTCGGCAAGAATCCTCTGGGGACTCTGCCCCCATATTTCCAGAATCTTCCACCTGCACCTTCTCCAGAATCTGTAACAAAATCTGCCTGAGAACGCAGGCTTAATTTTTAATGATCACTCAGTAGAACCAGCAATGAAAATGACGAAATGTGTTCCCTAGCAGATCCTGGGGAAATGCACTCACTCGGATCATCTCAGCCCTGGAGATGTACCATGTGGGTGAGGTTCACACCACATCTCACACTCGACACACATTTAGCGGGGTCCCCTGTGGGTCAGGAGCTAGCTATGCTGCGTCCTGGGACTATGAGGTCAAATGAGACCTGGGCTCAGCCCTTGAGGTGCTCGCAGTTCTGGGGATGGCATATCAGGAATGCATGTGGACTCTGCAGGAGCGCAGTAGTGGGTTGCTGCCCGGGTTTGGGGGCACCCAGACCTCGAGGTGAGAATTGGAACACAGAAAGCTACTCAGCAGGTGCCAGGGATGCTAGGAGAGTGTGGAGGATAAGACCAGGGAGGAAAGCAGCTAATGAAGGACGCACTATCCAGCCAGCATCCCTGTGGATTGAAGGAGTGTCATCCTGGGAACAAGTGTAAGACACACCTGCCTCTGAGCTACCCCCAGAGGATGAGGAGGTCGGGTATTTATGCACCCGCTCCCACCAGTCACGGGTTAAGGCTGCTCCCAAAGCCTCTCTTTCTGACCTGCCACACAGGGAGCAGCCGTCTCCATGGCCAAGCAGAAGCGCTTGGGGTGGGGACTATGTTGGCACTGGGATGCCAGCTGCTCTAAACAGGAATGATAAAGGCCAGTGGATGCGGCCAAGACCCTCCTAGTATCCCCCCAAGGCTCTTGCACCTCTTGTGGTTATTTTTTAATTCTGTGAATTTTGATTTACTATTTATTTGGCTGCTCCAGGTCTTAGTTGTGGCATGCAGGATCTTTAGCTGCAGCCTGAGGGATCTAGTTCCCTGATCGAGGATTGAACCCAGGCTCCCACCGTTGGGAGTGTGGAGTGTTTGCCACTGGATCACTCACTGGGGAGGTCCCTCCCTGTGGTTATTTTTGAAGGTTTTGCTTTGCCTCACAAACTGGAATATAAACCCAACCAAGAACAAAGCCCCCTCCTACACCTCTAGTGGGGCTTCCCAGGTGGCGCTAGTGGTAAAGAATCCTCCTGCGATGCAGGAGACATGAGTTCCATCCCTGGGTTGGGAAGATCCCTCGAAGGAGGGCATGGCAACCCAGTCCAGTATCCTTGCCTGGAGACTCCCATGGTGAGGAGGAGTCTGGAGGGCTACAATCCATAGGGTTGCAAAGCATCGGACATGACTGAAGCAACTTAGCATGCATGCACACCTCTGGCATCCGGTCACACATATCACCACGTGCTTAACCAATACCCTGGGCCCAGTGTCAGACCTGGAGGGTTCCATGTATAATGCTCCCCAAGGACTCTCTGCTATGAGATCATCAAGCCTGTTTTACAGAGAAGGAAGCAGACTCAGAGGATCTGGGCTCGGGTGTGTGAGCTGTGGGTGTTACACACCGCACACCCAAGCAGGAGCTACTCATCCAGACTCCTACATGAGGGGAGCCCCCTAGCCTTGTGCAGCGCGTAGCCTGGGCAACTGAGTCCTGGGTGAGAAAGGGTGATACCTTGCAAAACATCCCTCTACTAGGAAGTGGCAGTGTGGGGCACCCATCTGCTCCAAAGCCCTGATTTCCCATCCCTGCGTCTTTCCTCCTACAGCCCTGGAAGGCACTTCATAAACAAAACCCATCTTAACTCTTTCAGTCCCTTGGGCTGCTGCTGAGTCATCCAACTTCAGCTTAAAGGATTTGCACAAGTCATCAGCCCAGGCCAGGGGGTGGCATGATTCATGATGGGGCAACAGGCAAGAAACAAGAATCAGAGAGGAAGAGTGAACAGAAAATTAGAGGACCTTGGAAGATAATAATGAAGCAGTTTGCAGAGGCAAATGGGCAGCAGAAGAAATGAGGGAAATTTAGACAATGGAGCTGGACACCATTTCTAAACAACTCTGACCTTTGGCTCCCCTGGGACCACTGTCTGGCTCAGGCGTTGTGGTCTGAGGTGTGCAGGGTGGTCTGGGGACCTGGCCAAGACCCCACACTAATAGCTCTCTGGCAAGAACTTCAAGCAGAATTCAGCCTGATCCAGCTGAGGGTCTGAGGACCACAACGGGCAGGTGAGTGAGGGCTGGCCCAGTGCCACTTGACCGCATGGCCACCATTTCCAAGGGCAGATGCACCTCGGACGTCATCTGGAGTCCTCACCTCTCTCCTCTGACCCCCAGCAGCCCCTCGTCAGGGAGAGCCATTCGGGATTTGAGCTTTGGTGACCCAGCTGCATTTGGTCTGAATCTTGTTTCATGAAGATTCATGTAGGGCCATGCCGTTCCCCTTCCAGCTGTCTCTCAGTCATGTCCAGCTCTTTGTAATCCCATGGACTGCAGCACACCAGGCTTCCCTGTCCTTCACGATCTCCTGAAGCTTGCTCAAACTCATGTCCATTGAGTCAGTGATGCCATCCCACCATCTCATCCTCTGTCATCCCCTTCTCCTCCTGCCCTCAATCTCTCCCAGGATCAAGGTCTTTTCTAATGAGTCAGCTCTTTGCATCAAGTGTCCAAAGTATTGGAGTTTCAGTTTCAGCATCAGTCCTTTCAATGAATATTTGGAGTGATTTCCTTTAGGATTGACTGGTTTTGTCTCCTTGCAGTCCAAGGGACTCTCAAGAGTCTTCTCCAACCCCTTCCAGGCTCTTACTCAGTCCTTACAGAAGTCTGCCCCACATCCCAGCAACACCACTGTTTCCTACCACACACACCCTCAGGATTCAGGGGTGTCAGCTCTACACCATGATGCTTATGGGAACATCTTCCAAATGAATGCCACTGGCCCCTTGGGAGGCACCCAGACCAGCACAATTTCCTCCTCCTTTTAACCCACAAGTAAACTGCCCAAATGATCTGCTTCCCACCCCTCATCCGCTGGGAGCACTGCAATTTTGGAAGGAGCTGGGTCACCTGGAGGTGTCACGAGGTAAGTCACAGGAGGTCTGGAGAGCGGGCCTGGACAAGGACACACTCCCGGCCTGCGTTGCGCTCCTGTGTTGACTGTTCATGCCCTTCAAAGGAGTTCCTAAGGATTCATCTCGAACTCCCCAGTCCCTGGGCATCTGAGCCATACCTGGTCCTCCCTCCTGCTCCCCCCGCCCCCCACGGTTCTAAAGCACCACATTCACAGGAGTTTCCTCCCAGTCCAGTGAGCACCCCTGGGGCTCTGAGTCACCTCCTCTGCTTACGGCAAGGGCTAGCTTTCTCTCCTGTTCCAACACCTTCTTCCCCATCAGCATGCAGACCTGAGCTGGAAACAAGTGGCTCAGCTAAACCAGTCCACCCTAAAGGAGATCAACTGAATATTCACTGGAAGGACTGAGGACGAAGCTGAAACTCCAGTTCTTTGGCCACCTGATGCAAAGAGTCAACTCATTGGAAAAGACCCTGATGCTGGGAAAGATTGAAGGCAAGAGGAGAAGGGGGCATGGAGGATGAGATGGCTGGATGGCATCACCAACTCAGTGGACGTGAGTTTGAGTAAACTCCAGGAGGTAGTGGAGGACAGGGAAGTTTGGCATGTTGCAGTCCATGGGGTCACAAAGAGTTGGACTCAACCAACTGAACGACTCTGTCTCCTATTCCACTCCAAAGAGACCTCATGACTCCAACAAGGCTGCTCCTGTCAAGGTCACACCTGGGCTGCATGTAGCGGTCGAGTGATCCCTCCTGTCCTCATCCCAGCCTCTCGGCAGCCTTCACAGAAGGCTGCTCCTTCCTGCTGAGACACCGCCTCCCGCTTCCTGCTAGGATCCGCACTTCCTCTCGTTCCCTCCTGCTCCTTCCCAGCGCCTTCTGCCGACTCCTCCCCTTCTTTCTGACCCTCACTGAGGGCGTCTCCAGGGGCTGCTGGAGTCGCCTCTCCTCTCCGCACACTCTTTCCGGGTCATCTCATCCTCCCTGTCTCCAGGCTCTAAATGCCTTGTATTTGACCCCTGGGTCCATATCTCCTGCTTTCATCTCCCGGAATTCCAGATTTCTGGATCTTATTGACAGGGCCTTTTCATACTGTTCATACTGTTCATGGGGTTCTCAAGGCAAGAAGACTGAAGTGAAGTCGGACACGACTGAGCGACTGAACTGAACTGAGCTGATTGCCAGGGCTCCTCAGATGCGTAAGTGTGATCTCAGACTTAAGAAGGCAGAATTCTTCACTTGCCCCCACCCTTTGCCTGCAGCCTGCATACTTCCTGCATCTCCTCCATCTCTCTAATCATCACTCCAACAGTCACCCAGATTTTCAGGCTGGAAATCCGGGAGTCTTTGTGGCATCCCCTCTTTTCCTCAGTCCCTACTTGAATCCTATCTGAGTCCTATCTTATCCCGCACTTTGGGGTGGATCTCAGCACCCTACTCTCCTGGAATCTTCAGCACCTCCTAATGGGTATCCAGAGGAGGGCATGACTACCCACTCCAGTGTTCTTGCCTGGAGAATCCCCATGAACAGAGGAGCCTGGCGGGTACAGTCCATGGGGTCGCAAGAGTCGGACACGACTGAGAGGCTAAGCACAGTGGGTGTCTCCACTCTCGGCGGCAGAATCTTAAAAACACTAGATGTGGGACTTTCTCGGTGGTCCAGTGGCTAGGACTTAGCCTTCCAATGTGAGGGGTGTGGGTTTGATCCCTGGTTGGGTAGCTAAGATCCCACATGCCTCATGGCCAAAAAAAAATATATATATATATATAAAAAACACAGCAGCTATATTGCAACAAGTTCCATAGAGACTTTAAAAATCATCCACATAAAAAATTAAAAAAAAAAAAAAAAAGACTCTCAGCTTCCAGTGCAGGAGGCATGGGTTCAAGTTTTGGTTGGGGAAGTTCTACCTAAATTGTAGCAAAAAAAAAAAAAACAGCAGCGGGGGTTGGGTAGGGGACAGAAAAGAAAATATGTGTAATAAAATAATTTGACAAAAAGTTCCTTCATAAGTACGCAGAAAAATACAACAGAGCTTTGTGGTAAAATACATATTAAAAATAAAAAAGTAAATTAAAGCATTAAATGCTTTATTAATACTTCTCTCAGCCTAAAATTCAAAGCTTAAAACCACATTTACAATAAAACCCAAATTTTATCATGGCCTGCCAGGTCTCTAGGCCATCTGCCCCTCGGCCCTGACCTGTGCCCCTAAGGCCCCCTCCCCCGGTTTAAGCTTTGCCCGCCATGCTGTGTATCTGCCCCTTGAACACACCAAGTTCATCCTTCTCGCTGGGCTTGGTTGTCCCAGTTCCTCTCCCTGGAACGGCTTCCCTCATCTTGGCATCGGGAGTCCCTTCTTAACTGTCCTCTCCCCATCCCCACCCTCTGTTGTCTCCTCCCGTTTCCCTTCTCTGCAGTGCCCTGGACGTGGCCTTCCTTGTTTTCCTGTTTGGAGATTTGGCTGTTTGTTCACTGTCTGCCCACGCTCACTCACCGTGGTCTCACTGGCGCTCGCAGGAGTGACTGAACCTTGTAGTAACCGAGAAGCACTTGAGTGAACTCAGAACAGACAGATGCTTGTATTGACCCAAACCAAGGGGAATCAAAAACAGACATCCTGAGGCTTCCCTGCTGGCCCAGTGGCTGAGACTATGCTCCCAACGCAGGGGGCCCTGGCTCCATCCTTTGTCAGGCAATGATATCCCACATGCTAAAATTAAGACACAGCACAGTCAAATAAATTTTTAAAAATGAACAGCCCCCAAAGTTATCTGAGAACTAAGCAGCCTACAAGAACAGTGAGATTACCATTCTTCTGTCCCCAAAGACAGATGATAAATGAAAGGCATATCCAGACAACCAGTCAAGGACATTTTCTTCTAATTCTTCCTCTAAATCAATCTCATCACTGCAATTAGCTCCTTTTACATTACAGAGTCAACCTGAGCTCCGAGGTAGATCAATGACACTGGGAATAACAGAACAAGTGGGCCCATCATACAGTCCTGGGGCTCAAACTTCCAGGAATTGTGTGTTTCCTCTTTAACCCTTGGGCTTCCCTCAGAGCTCAGTTGGTAAAGAAACTGCCTACAATGCGGGAGACCTGGGTTCCATCCCTGGGTGGGAAGATCCCCTGGAGAAGAGAAAGGCTACCCACTCCAGTATTCTGGCCCGTCCGTGGGGTCACTCTTGTGCTGGCCACTCAGTGCTGTGCAGTGAGTGATAGCTTTACGATTGTGGCATTGATCAACTGCCTGGGTTTTCTTTCATAAAGATTTGGGTTTTGATCTGTCATTTTTCTATAATCATGTGTCAGGATTATATTTCAGTAGGAAAACATATTTGAAGTCAAAAGTATAGGTCTTAAATTCATACATTAAAAAAAATGCACAGAGACAAGCAAGGTTCCATGAACCTCTGTCATATAATAATCCAGAGGTCAGAGTGGCCCACAGCTGTGCAGAGTCAAAACTTACTGCTATTATTGTTCAAAGAGGCGATCTCTTTGGATGTGTATGAGCACAGTTAATAAGGAAGAAAGTTGGGGCTTGTTAAGTGAAAAATAGGCAGGACTTTCCCCTTAGAGGTTGGTTTTGCTCTTTGATATCAGTTGCAACTCTCAGACCCCCCTCGACCCAGAGCCAGAGACTTTCTCCTTAAAATTCCTATTTTAAAATCTTAATTCAGTTTATGATGTGTGTTAGCTTAAAGCCTGATGAGGATAACATAATTCATGTTATACTAAATACTAATGATCAACTTCTCAACGTCCAGATATGGGTTCTGTGACCATCCCATTGCTCCTGTGTGACATCTTGGTTGAGGACATGTCGCTCCTGAATAACTGGGGATGGGGTCATTCACTGTGCCAACAACCAGAGTCCTGTTGAGAAGGATCTGAGCTCTTTGTGGTCTGTTATCTTCCATCTGTTCTATCAACTCCACCCTAACTCCTTGCCCAGGGCTGGGCCCGCATCGCTTCTCCTTAGCAACACTCGCTGGTCCCACTGCCCAGACAGCTCACCCTCTGGACAGGCATCTGGAACCCAGCCTTCCCCTTGGAGCCCCTGCGACTGGCGTGCAGGACAAATGCAATCACCGTGTTAAGACTCACCCGACGGGGGAAGATGCCTAGAAGAGAAGTCTTTAAACTGGAGCAGCTATGACCTTCCCTATGACAGAGGATGGGATGGTTGGATGGCATTACCAACTCGATGGACATGAGTCTGAGTAAACTCCAGGAGTTGGTGATAGACAGGGAAGCCTGGCATGTTGCAGTCTATGGGGTCGCAAAGAGTCGGACATGACTGAGCCACTGAACTGAACTGATGACCTTCACCCTTCCCACCTTGACCTTCCCCCTTCCCACCTTTCCAGTTTCCCTTCATCACCCCTCACCTTCTGTCTAGACCTTCACTTCAGCTCCACTAGACCACAGGCAGCTTTGTGTCTTCCTCACTTTATTCACACCATGGTTGTCTTTATACAGAATGGTGTTTTCTCCCCTGCCCGCCTCCCTGCCCAGCTCACAGCTACTCATCCCCCAGAGCGTAGCATCACCTCTGCTGGTGAGTCTCCCGGATCCTCAGACCTGGCTCTAGGCTGCTCCCCTGGGTGCCCATCATCCCCGGTGCATACAACGTGTTCCCAATAAAATATTTTCTGGTCCACTTGCCCCAGCTACACGGGAGGGTAGGGTCAGAGTGCTTTCTGGCACAGAACAGACACTCAACAAAGGTTAACCGAATGAAGGTTGGATAGATGGAAGAATGAGCCAGGGCCTATTATTACAATGACTGCCAACATTTTTTTTTTCTTTTTTTAAAAAATGCCAGCTCCTGTCATCTGGACCAAAAGGATCCAGACAAGCAGCCAGTGTCTGGCCTGGGAAGAGCTGTAGAGGGGACGTAAGAAGCACTCGTTGGGGCCACCATGCAGGTGGACACAGGCGTCAAAGGGAGAAGCCATCTTTGTGGTGCCAACCAGGGGCTCTAACTTGCATTTCAAGGAGGAAGACAATTTTCCTGACCTACTGACATTTGCTCGAAGGGGCTGTGAACCAAAATGAAAGAAGAAAGGGATTGGAAAAGGAATCTGAAAGCAGAGATGTGAAGAACTATGGTATTTAAAAATAATGACTGAATGAAAGGAGAGGCCTTGAGGTGTATGAACAGCCCACTCTTTCAACACAAGACCGACGGGGAGACAGCCACGGACGCCGCAGGGTCTGTGCCCTGAGCCACAGCCGCGAGAGCTGGGAGGCGGGGCTTCCTTCTGGAGGAGCTCCAGGAGGAATTCTGAGCCATCAAGCTTGCTTCAGGGCAGTCCCGGGGTTGACCAGCAACTGACATCTCCAAGGTCCTGCGGCAACAGAAGAACAGGCCGTGACTGTACCAGAAGGCCGCTCCGGGTGAGTGCTGGGCTTTCCAAGGCGTGTCCCGGGGATGCACCCACGTGCCAGGTACAGGCAGCAACACTGCAGGAGCAGAAACTGAATCTAGGCTTGACCAGACTTGGGAACAGATTCAGAGTAGCACAATTTCCAAGAGGCCAATGTGTAGACGAGCACCAGCTTCCAGAAATAAAAGGCTGCGCCCCTTCAGGGCTCATGTCCGTGACTCTCTCATGTTCTCCCTAGAGGGAGACCTCACCGACCTCAAGGGAAGTCACACTGTCCGGTGAGGGGCAGAAGGAGCATAGAGCCCAGGAAAGGCTGCTGCGTGGGGGACCTGAAGGCCAAGAGACTCTGCCAGCCAGTGCCCCACCTTCATTGTAAGGCAGGCTCTAACCAACCAGGGGCTTCTCTGGTGGCTCAGATGAAAAAGAATCTGCTTGCAATGTAGGAGACCTGGGTTCCATCCCTAGGTCGGGAAGAACCCCTGGAGGAGGAAATGGCAGCCCACTCCAGTATTCTTGCCTCCTCATAGACAGAGGAGCCTAGCGGGCTACATCCATGGGGTCACAAAGAGTCGGACATGACTGAGTGACTAACACCCATCCAAACCTAGCATCAGAAACTTGTATTTGAGCAGACCAATCCTTGCTTTCTACCTGCACCTTTTCTAGCCCAGGGGTATTCCCTGAGAGCTCGGTAAAGAATCTGCCTGCAATGCAGGAGACCCCAGTTAGATTCCTGGGTTGGGAAGAGCCCCTGGAGAAGGGATAGGCTAGCCACTCCAGTATTCTTGGGCTTCCCTGGTGGCTCAGCTGGTAAAGAAACTGCCTGCAATGCAGGAGACTGGGTTTGATCCCTGAGTGGGAAGATCTCCTGGAGAAGGAAAAGGCTACCCACTCCAGTATTCTGGCCTGGAGAATTCCATGGACTGTATAGTTCATGGAGTCAAAACGAGTTGGACATGAATGAATGACTTTCACTTTCTCCCTGCCTCAGACTGGACACAGGGCATGAGGTTGAAGACTTCTGGAAATAACCCCAATTACTCAGTGTCATAGTTTAGTCGCTCCCAAAAGCAGTCACAGAGACACAGACTGGAGTGAAGATAGATTTTTGGAAGGTGATCCCAGGAAGCACAGGGGAGGAAGTGAGGGAGTGAACAAGAAAGGAACGTCGACGAAGGCTCACTGATGGTCGGGATGCTTCTTGGTCACCGCTGGGGGTCACCGGAGGTGACCAGGTGGACAGGGTCAGTCCAGCACTCTCCCACCGATCCTCTTGCTCAATGGTTGAAGTTTGTCCCTGGAGGCAATTTCACTTGCTCTCCTCTCCCTTCCAAGCTATACCTGTGTGCTCCTAGGCCTGCTTAAAGTGCCAAAGAAAGCCTTCAAGTAGGCAGGAAGAGACAGAATCCAGAGTTTAAGGTGGGGCAATGTCAGGGGCTGGGAATTGTCTGCAGGTACAGAAAAATTCATGTGGGCCCATGGATGATGCTACAGCTGGTTATTCTCAGATCCCATGGGTCACACATTTACAGTCGGATAAATTGATCCATAAATGGCTAATTGACTAATCAGTTCAGTTCAGTCGCTCAGTTGTGTCCGGCTCTGCGACCCCATGGACTGCAGTACACCAGGCTTCCCTGTCCGTCACCAACTCCCGGAGTTTATTCAGACTCACGTGTCCATTGAGTCAGTGATGCCATCCAACCATCTCATCCTCTGTCATCCCCTTGTCCTCCTGCCTTCAATCCTTCCCAGCATCAGGGGCTTTTCTCAACTCTTTTTTCTTCCCCTTGAAGAAGAATCTCCCAACGACCTCTGTTTAATTCACTAGTCCAGTTTCTTGGTCTCCTCACGTTTAGTCAAGCCATTCAACTCCAAGAATAACAGTGATATTCCTTTATAACAGGTCTTTTCTTCATAATATTTTTATTCACCATGGGCTATAAATGATTCATAACTTGATTCTCCCCACCTGTCACAAATATGAATTTTCAGTTCATTTTAAAGATTAATTTTTAAACTTAAACCAGCCCCTAAAAAAGTAATGATATTTAAAATAAACTTGCAACTCATTTCTATTTTAGTACAGAGATTAACAGACTTACCCAAGATTTAAGATGTTATCTTTTCAACCAAAGAACATCTTAGAATTAGATATTTATTATTGACCTTAATGAAAGCTTTAAAAATTATTAATTGGAGGAGAACATAGGCAGAACACTCTCCGACATACATCACAGCAGGATCCTCTATGACACACCTCCCAGAATATTGGAAATAAAAGCAAAAATAAACAAATGGGACCTAATTAAACTTAAAAGCTTCTGCACAACAAAGGAAACTATAAGCAAGGTGAAAAGACAGCCTTCATAATGGGAGAAAATAATAGCAAATGAAGCAACTGACAAATAAGTAATCTCAAAAATATACAAGCAACTCCCGCAGCTCAATTCCAGAAAAATAAATGACCCAATCAAAAAATGTGCCAAAGAACTAAACAGACATTTCTCCAAAGAAGACATACAGATGGCTAACAAACACATGAAAAGATGCTCAACATCACTAATTATCAGAGAAATGCAAATTAAAACTACAGTGAGGTACCATTTCATGCCAGTCAGAATGGCTGTGATCCAAAAGTCTACAAGCAATAAATGCTGGAGAGGGTGTGGAGAAAAGGGAACCCTCTTACACTGCTGGTGGGAATGCAAACTAGTACAGCCACTATGGAGAACAGTGTGGAGATTCCTTAAAAAACTGGAAATAGAACTGCCTTATGACCCAGCAATCCCACTGCTGGGCATACACACCGAGGAAACCAGAATTGAAAGAGACACGTGTACCCCAGTATTCATCACAGCACTGTTTATAATAGCCAGGACATGGAAGCAACCTAGATGTCCATCAGCAGATGAATGGATAAGAAAGCTGTGGTANAGTGTGGAGATTCCTTAAAAAACTGGAAATAGAACTGCCTTATGACCCAGCAATCCCACTGCTGGGCATACACACCGAGGAAACCAGAATTGAAAGAGACACGTGTACCCCAGTATTCATCACAGCACTGTTTATAATAGCCAGGACATGGAAGCAACCTAGATGTCCATCAGAATGGATAAGAAAGCTGTGGTACATATATACAATGGAGAATTACTCAACCATTAAAAAGAATACATTTGAATCAGTTCTAATGAGGTGGATGAAACTGGAGCCGATTATACAGAGTGAAGTAAGCCAGAAAGAAAAACACCAATACAGAATATTCAAGGCTATGGTTTTTCCAGTAGTCATGTATGGATGTGAGAGTTGGACAGTAAAGAAGGCTGAGCGCCGAAGAATTGATGCTTTTGAAGTGTGGTGTTGGAGAAAACTCCTGAGAGTCCCTTGGACTGCAAGGAAATCCAACCAGTCCATTCTGAAGGAGATCAACCCTGGGATTTCTTTGGAAGGAATGATGCTAAAGCTGAAACTCCAGTACTTTGGCCACCTCATGCGAAGAGTTGACTCACTGGAAAAGACTCTGATGCTGGGAGGGATTGGGGGCAGGAGGAAAAGGGGACGACCGAGGATGAGATGGCTGGATGACATCACTGACTCGATGGACGTGAATCTGAGTGAACTCCGGGAGTTTGTGATGGACAGGGAGGCCTGGCGTGCTGCGATTCATGGGGTCGCAAAGAGTAGGACATGACTGAGAGACTGAACTGAACTGAACTGAACTGAACACATATATATGGAATTTAGAAAGATGGTAACGATAACCCTGTATGCGAGACAGCAAAAGAGACACAGATGTATAGAACAGTCTTTTGGACTCTATGGGAGAGGGCGAGGGTGGGATGATTTGGGAGAATGGCATTGACACATGTATAATATTATATATGAAACGAATCGCCAGTCCAGGTTCGATGCATAATACTGGATGCTTGGGGCTGGTACACTGGGATGACTCAGAGGGATGGTACGGGGAGGGAGGTGGGAGGGGTGTTCAGGATGGGGAACATGTGTATACCTGTGGTGAATTCATGTTGATGTATGGCAAAACCAATACAATATTGTAAAGTAATTAACCTCCAATTAAAATAAATAAATTTATATTAAAAAATAAAATAAAAAAAAAAGAAAAGGCAGAGGAACCAGCAATCAAATTGCCAACATTCCCTGGATCATAGAAAAAGCAAAAGAATTTCAGGAAAACATCTGCTTCTGATTCCTTGACTATGCTAAAGCCTTTGACTGTTATTCATGTTGATGTATGGCAAAACCAATACAATATTGTAAAGTAATTAACCTCCAATTAAAATAAAAATTTATATTAAAAAAAGATAATGAGGGAAAGAAATTATTAATTGGGCCTAAATTATAATTAAGTCAAAAATTTCCAAATTAAGATGTGATACTGAAACATCACTCCTTTCAGCTATGATATAATTATGAAGTCAGTCAACCTAATATTTGTTTAAAGTATTCATTCAACCACATTATAAACTATTAATTTTTAGGAAAAGTTCATTTGCCAAGCTCAAGCTTCTGGAGTATAGTCTTTGTTTGCCCTCTACCTGCAAATGACAGAGACGAAGTTTCTCATACCTGCTTACCTTGAGCTGGAGAGTAATTATGGAAAGAAGGGACTGGGTCTTCCCTGGTGGTTCAGGGGTTTAAGATTCCCTGCAGTGAAAGCAGTTGGGGAAATAACCAGGGATCAAATGGACTTCCCTGGTGGCTCAGATGGTAAAGAATCTGCCTGCAATGCAGGAGACCCGGGTTCCGTCCCTGGGTCGGGAAGATCCCCTGGAGAGGGACATGGCAACCCACTCAAGTATTCTTGCCTGGGAATTTCCTTGGACAGCGGAGCCTGGTGGGCTGCAGTCCATGGTATCTCAAAGAGTCGGACACGACTGAGCCACTAACACTTTCTTTTCTTTGGGGAACTAAGATCCTGCATGCCACACGAAGCGGCCAAAAAAGGGGGGGGCATAAATAAAAGCAAACCCCAAAGCAAAGATACAGGTAGATTCTGAGAACAGCCGTCAAAACCAGGAGCGATGCTGCCCCTTCCGATAGCAAGTGGCTGCCAGGGGCTCCTGGAAGAAGGCCAGGAGGGTCCAGGCCGTCAGGCCCGCGAGCTCTCACATTGACCCTGCTGGGGGTTCCTTCTAGAACAGAGCACACAAGGAGGAGAAACCTCAGGGAACAGAATGTATTTGATCAAGGACAATAGAGACAAGTCGAGAAGGTCCAGATCTCAGTGGGAAAGGGGAACGGATCCCAGAAACTGCGCAGAAAGGAAGCTGCCGTACCTTTTTCTTTCAATTGGGATACAGTTGCTTTACAAAGTTGGGTTAGTTTCTGCTGTACAACGAAATGAATCAGCTATATTTATACGTATAGAGTTGGACACTACTGAGTGATAACACACACACACACACACACACACACACACGCACGCACGCATGCAAACCTCCCTCTTGGGCGTCCCTCTCACCCCCACCCCACCCCACCCAGCTAGGTCACTGCAGAGCACCCAGCCCAGCTCCTTGCGTGAACTGGTGCAGCCTCAGTGGAGAACAGTGCGGAGAGTCCTCAGAAAACTAAAAACAGAGCTGCCCTATGACCCCGCAAGCCCACTGCTGCGCATATACCCCGAGAACAGCGTCATTTAAAAGAATACACGTACCCGTGCTCACTGCCGTTGCCGTATCTTTTAACAAGACGCAGACACAACAGAGGAGGGTGCTCTTTGGAGTTAGAAAAGTTTTCCTGGACACTGCCTTACTTATAAAGTTCAGGAGGACTGATTCCACTTAAAAATGAGCAGCAGACAAGGAATGAAGTCAAATCTCACACAAAGTGAATGTAAGTAAAAGAACAAAAGGCGCAGAATAAACATCCGGATGGATGATCAAAGCATAACAGAGAGACAGATAAGAGAAGAGATAAAAATTATCCCATTATTTCAAGATAAGCTAAAATACATGAGTAAACAACATTTAGGGACATTCAGGAAAGAGATAACAGAACTTACAGAAGAGTTAGAGGTCAAAGGAAAAAAAAAAACTTTATATAAAAATTACAAGGAACGCCGTGGTGAGTGGGCAGAAATAATGTCTGAAGAGAAACAGCAGATTGTTAAAAAAGTTTTCAGTCAAAAAGAAATGTTAAAAAATATTTGAGAAAAGTGGCAAATATTGAAGTAGGCAAAGAAGATTAAACATGCAGATAAGAGGAGTCCCTTAAGAACAAAATCAAGGCAAGGCAAGAAAACAAATATTAAAAACATAATTCAAGAAAAATTCCCCCAAATAAAAAAGGGATATGAAACTATATATTGAAAGAGCAGAGTATGCGCCTGAGATTACTGACCCAGAAAAATCAGCACCAAGACAGGATCTAGTAAAATGACTAGATCTGAAAAATAAAAACAGGGACTTTCCTGGTGGTCCAGCGGTGAAGCTCTGCACTGCCAAAGCAGGGTGCGCAGGTTCAGTCCCTGGCTGGGGAACTAAGATCCCACATGCATGTGTCTTGGCCAAAAGATGAAAAGAAATTTAAAAAAAAAACAACTAATAAATAAAAAAAGAAATGATGGAATTAGAATGTCACCACTTAGCAGTCTCCAATAACTTAACAGATGAAGGCATTAAGCATCCAAGTCTGCAAACATTATAAGGGGAAAGACAGCTGGTTATGAAGTACAGCCTGTATTTTGGCCAAAGGGACCTAACCTGAATCTGATCCAGTCACTGGATCCAGCTGCAAATTTTTCAGACACACAGGGACAGAGAAACATATTAAACTGCATCATAAACATGCAATTAGCAAAGCCCAGACTGTGAGAAATTTTATAGCTCAAGTGCCCCTCAACAGAGACTATGGAGACAAAAGGGCAAAAAGAGTAACCTAGAGATTAAAAAGGACTTGAAAAATAAAGCAAAGGTGCTTTAAATGTAAGACTATCATCTGCCATCTGTTAGTCACGCAGGTGTGCCCAACTCTTTGTGACCCCATGTACTGCAGCCCACCAGGCTTCTCTGTCCATGGGATTCTCCAGGTAAGAATACTGGAGTAGGTTGCCATGCCCTTCCTGAGGGCACCTTCCTCACCCAAGGTTTGAGTGCTGGTCTCTTGCATTGCAGGCAGATTCTTTACTTTCTGAACCACCTGGATAGACTACAGTTGCGATATAGTAAGAAATACATATTCTGTCTCTGCCCCAGCCCACCAGTTCCTAGCACAGCGCTTCTAAGAGCCTAGAAATGTCTAGAAGTGCTCCAAGTGTCTTTGGCATGCCGATGAAATGACTCTTTTTAAAAAATTTTAATCGATATACAGTTGATTTACAATGTTGTGTTAGTTTCAGGTGTATAGCAATGTGATCCAGTTATATATATAATATATAAATGTTCTTTCTTGGGATTCTTTTCTATTACAGGTTATTACAATATATTGAGTTTAGTTCTCTGCACTATACAGGAGGTCCTTGTTGATTATTTTATATACAGTATATATAGTATATTATATTTAGTGTATATTTTAATCCCAATTTATATTTAATCCCAAGTTTATCCCTCCTCCACTTCCGGCTTTGGTAACCGTAAATTTGCTTTCTATGTCTGAGTCTATTTCTGTTCTGTGAATATTAATAGTTCCTTTGTGTCCTTTCTTTAGATTCTGCATATAAGTGATATCATGATATTTTATTATATTTAGTGTATATTTTAATCCCAATTTATATTTAATCCCAAGTTTATCCCTCCTCCACTTCCAGCTTTGGTAACCGTAAATTTGCTTTCTATGTCTGAGTCTATTTCTGTTCTGTGAATATTAATAGTTCCTTTGTGTCCTTTCTTTAGATTCTGCATATAAGTGATATCATGATATTTGTCTTTCTCTGTCTGACCTAATTCACATTGTATGACCACATCTAGGTCCATCCGTGTTGCTGCAAAGGGCATTAGTTCATTCTTTTCTGTGGCTGAGTCACGTTCCATTGCAGGTACGCACCACATCTTCTTCGTCCATTCCTCTGTTGATGGACGTCTAGGTTGCTTCCATGTCGTGGCTATTGTAAACAGTGCTGCAATGAACACTGGGCTGCATATATCCTTTCAGACACTGCTTTCCTCTGGATATATGCCCAGGAGTGGACTTGCAGGGTCACACAGTAGCTCTATTTTTAGTTTTAAGGCACCTCCATCCTATTCTCCATCGTGCTAATGAGATGATTCTTAGCTGAGGGGTCTCTGGACAGGATGTAGGTTATTAGAATTTGAGCAAATTGCCGGAGGAACTAGATTGGAGGGTTGCAAATTTCAGCCCCATCCCCCAGTTTGGGTGATTACTGATGGCCACAGATTTAATCAGTTGTGCCTACATAATGGACCACCCATAAAAACCCCAAATGAAAGGGTGTGGAGAGCTTCTGGGTTCGTGAACATATCCTCCTGCTGGGAAGGTGATGCGTCCCAAACCCCATGGAGACAGAAGTTCCTGTTCTTGGGAGCCCCCGGACCCCACCTCTGCACCTCCTCATCTGGCTGGTCATTTGTATCCTTTATAATAAACGAGCAATAATAAGTAGTGTCCCCGAGTCCCTTGAGTCAATGTAGCAAATTGTTACTTGTGAGGAGCTGGTGGCAAGAACCTCTGAATTGTAGTTAAGTCATATAGAAATGTAGGAAGCCTGGGCTGCCACTCCTGGTGATTGGCATCTGAAGTTAGGGTGCAATCTTGGGGGACTCAGCCTTAGCCTGTGGGGTGTGGGGTTAACTCCTGCAGGTAGTGTCAAGATTGAATTAAACCCTAGCACACCAGCTGGTGTAGGAAAACTGGAGAATCACTGGACGATATGGAAAATCCATAGTTATTGTCAGAAGTGTTATGAATGGAGAAACAGTTTTGCTTCAAGAGTGGATAGTGATGCAAATTTGGGCGATTGAAGAATTCGTTTCAAAAAGCACAAGAGGGTGGGATGGGGTGGAAGGTGGGAGAGAGGTTCAGGAGGGCTGGGACACACCGCTGGCTGATTTATGTCAATCTATGGCGGAAACCAACACAATATTGTAAAGCAATTATTCTCCAATTAAAAATAAATAATTTTTTTTAAAAAGTCAAAAAGCACAAGAAATTAAAAGTCAGGATATCAGTCACATCTGGGGCCAGAGAAGGGGTTTTGAATGGGACAGGCATCCTATCTGCGGGGGCTTTAGAATAGCGGGCAGAGCTTTATTTCTCAACCTAGTGAAGTTTGCTTTAAAAGAATTTGCTCAGTCATCTATTCATTTTGGGGAGTTTTCTGAATTTTTGATTCATTTTGTAATAAAAAGATTTTAAAACATAAAAACAAATTTCTACCCCATAAGGACAAGCCGCCTTTTCAAAGCTCAGACCTGATCCGTCTCCGGTTCTCTACATTATGGAATAATGATGTCTATAAGACAAAGACGCTTTGCAAACCTCTCTAGGAATCAGAATTCATTAAAAACGTGTCCTCTAGCTTTGTTTCGCCGGGCTCTGCGTGGCTTTTCTAGTCTGCAGAATACAGAAATTCACCCACACAGCTCCTGCTTTCAGGTCCAGGATTAAGTCATGTTTCTTCAATAGAACAAAACCATACTTCTCTATTAACTGCTTGAGATAACCAGTGAGACAGTCCGAGATTCTGTGATTTCCTTAGAAAAGTAGAGTCCAGTTTGGTCACTTAAGGTCACCTATGTCCATCTGGATGTGAGCCAAGGGCTCCCTGCCTCAAACTAATGAGTAGACCCAAGTAGCCAGGAGCAGACGTCACTGTGGACTTGTCTTGGCTCTGCCCCCACCTTCGTCCCATGCCCTGTGGCATCATCCTTCCATGGGCACCTTGCTTCTGAGCTTCTAGAGCCAATGACTTGCAAACCCAGTCACTGGGACCCTACAGAGATGTTTGGCTTGCCTTTTGATACCTTAACCCCACTGCTGAAGTGAAAAACATCCCTGGGCATCCATGAAGGGAAGGGGAACCAGCATCAAAGCAAGATGAAGCGCTGCCTTTCTTAAAGTTCAGGCCGTTTTCTGCATCAGCGTGGACACTGACTCATTTGAAAAGAACTGACTCCTTGGAAAAGACCCTGATGCTGGGAAAGATTGAAGGCAGGAGGAGAGGGGGATGACAGAGGATGAGATGGTTGGATGGCATCACCGATTCAATGGACGTGAGTTTGGATAGGCTCTAGGAGTTGGTGATGGACAGGGAGGGCTGGCGTGCTGCAGGCCACGGGGTGGCGAAGAGTCAAACACGACTGAGCGGCTGAACTGAACTGTGGCACTGCCGGTGTGTGCCCAGGTAGCTTCACCTGCTGAAGCATCTGTCCCCCAGAGCCTGTGAGTATAGACGTGAACCTAAAGAATAACGAGACTGTCATATTGTCATTTCTGAAAAGTGGAGCGATGCCATTATGATGACCCTCAAAAAAGCTAGGGTTCCAGATCCAGTATGCGTGCCTGCTCAATCCGCCACTCAGTCATGTTTGACTCTTTGTGACCTCATGAACTGTAGCCCGCCAGGCCCCTCTCTCCATGGGATTTCCCAGGCAAGAACACTGGGCTGGGTTACCATGTCCTTCTCCAGGAGATCTTCCAGACTCAGGGACCAGACTCACCGATTCAATGGACGTGAGTTTGGATAGGCTCTAGGAGTTGGTGATGGAGAGGGAGGGCTGGCGTGCTGCAGGCCACGGGGTGGCGAAGAGTCAGACACGACTGAGCGGCTGAACTGAACTGTGGCACTGCCGGTGTCTGCCCAGGTAGCTTCACCTGCTGAAGCATCTGTCCCCCAGAGCCTGTGAGTATAGACGTGAACCTAAAGAATAACGAGACTGTCATATTGTCATTTCTGAAAAGTGGAGCGATGCCATTATGATGACCCTCAAAAAAGCTAGGGTTCCAGATCCAGTATGCGTGCCTGCTCAATCCGCCACTCAGTCATGTTTGACTCTTTGTAACCTCATGGACTGTAGCCCGCCAGGCCCCTCTCTCCATGGGATTTCCCAGGCAAGAACACTGGGCTGGGTTACCATGTCCTTCTCCAGGAGATCTTCCAGACTCAGGGACCAGACTCGCGTCTCCTCTGTCTTCGGCACTGGCAGGCAGATTCTTTACCACTGAGCCGCTTGGTCTTAGGGGCTCCTTGACGTGGGGGGAACCCAGGCTCCCCACAGTCCCAGAGCCCTCAGCCCGCAGCTCAAGCCCAGCATGGCAGAGGTCCTCATGAATGGCAATACATATATATATATACAATATATGGAGAAGGAAAAGAGTCGGACACGGCTGAGTGGCTAACAGCAACAATATTCTATAAGATGTGCATATTACAAGTGTTCACTATCAGAAGCCCACTCATGGGCTTCCCAGGTGGTGCTAATGGTAAAGAACCCATCTGCCAGTGCAGGAGACACAAGAGACACAGGTTTGATCCCTGGGTCGGGAAGATCCCCTGGAGGAGGAAATGGCAACCCAGTCTAGTATCTTTGCCTGGAAAAGTCCATGGACAGAGGAGCCTAGAGAGCTACAGCTCACGGAATCTCACAGAGGCGGACATTATCGAAGCCACTTAGCACAGAGTATACGCATATAAATAAATGACCATAATTGGTGCTGAGTAATTCCAAGGCATGGTTTCTGCCTCCCACCCTTCCCCCGCCTCACGCGCTCACATCTTCTGCCCTCGCCCCTCCATCCCAGGCTGACCCCAGCATCTAGCAGGTGCATTCCTGCCTCTGGACCGTTGCAGTTGCCATTCCCTCAGTCAAAACCTTCTCTCCTTAGCTTTTGGCAAACCCCTTTCTTCTCGTTATTCAGGTCAGCTCAGGTGTCATCTTCTCCCATCATCTAGCTGATCTGCCCTTTATCCCCTGTCCCTCTCTGGGCTGTAAAGCCCCGTCAGAGCAGGAATTCTTCTCACCTCCAATCCTGAGCCCTAGGACACTCCCTAGCACTAGGGCACCCCTAGTCCCCTTCTAGGGACTGGAGTTCCCCGGGCTTCACTGTAACTGACCAGCACGATCCCCGCCCACCAGGCACGGAGTTCAGGGTCTCTCCCCCGGGCCTGTGCTGCGTGCTTAAGCGGGCAGCCTCAGTGCCAGGGGCTGTGAATTCCTAGGTCCCCTTCTCAGTCTAGGGGGACACCCCCTTTCTCTCTGGGGCACTACAAATGCTTTCCTTTCTCCCTCCCACCCTGGACACTGCCCTCTTTAACAAACCTCCCGAGGGCAGTTTCTCTGGAAGTAGCCCAAATGGAGACTCTATTGTTGAGTGATGCTGTGCTAAGGTGATGGCTCTCCAGACGGAAGGACACGGAGTGGGGGCGGGGGGGGAAGGAACCCGGCCAGAGATCGACCTCAGACAAACGCAAGGCTGGAGGCGGGGGCAGGGCAGCTGTCCCTCTCGGAGGCATCAAGCCCTGTCCTATGCCATCTGCCGCGAGTCACTGGCTCAGTCTGGGGGGCCGTGGGAACTCTCCGCGAGCTCGGGGGGCGGCGACACTGCCAAGGGAACAGCCCACACTCACAGCAGCTGCAGGTCAAGGGACCTGGGCGGGGCTCTTTAAATTAATCTTTTAATAATTGCTTTACAGTGTCATGTTAGTTTCTGCTGCACGGCAGCGTGAATCAGCTCTATGTATACACATATGCCCGCCGTCCTGAGCCTCCCTCCCCTCTGTCATCACGGAGCGCTGAGCTGAGCTCCCCGTGTTACACAGCTTCCCACTGGCTATTTTTCACATGGTAGTGTGTATATGTCAGCGGTCCTCTCTCAGTTAGTCCCACCCTCTCCTTCCCAGAGGGGAGGAAGCTCAGAGGGGCTTCCCTGGTGGCTCAGATGGTAAAGAATCTGCCCGCAATGCGGGAGACCTGAGTTCGATCCCTGGGAAGATCCCCTGGAGAAGGCAATGGCCACCCACTCCAGTATTTTTGCCTGGAGAAGCCCATGGACAGAGGAGCCTGGCTGCAGTCCATGGGATCGCAAAGAGTCGGACACGGCTGAGCTGCTGACACTTTCTCCTTCTCAAGCTGTGTCCACATGTTGGTTCTCTAAGTCAGCATCTAGGCAGGGCTCTTGACTTCAAGCGGTCTCAGAGTTCTACCTGCAGGAGCTCCTGGAGGAAAGGACCACAGTCTGGAAGACCTCCGCTCTGCTCCAAAAGCGGAATAAGGAAAAACAGGCAGGGATGAACCCAAATCAATATCTCAAATGTTCCATCATTGAAGCAAGCGCTCAGTCTTGCTAGCTCTCAGCTACAGGTGTGCTGGGTGCTGTGGGGAAATAAGAGACCAGGCCACCCTCGTCCACTCCCTAGGAGCCTTGTGGCCCCTGGGGTCAGCTACACAGACCCCGAGGCTTTGTCTGCTACCAGCAGGGAGAGCGGGGGGATGAGGCCCCCTTTCCCTACAGCTCCCCCACCCACCACCCCGAGTCCTCTCCTTCACTGTTTCCTTCACCTACAGCAGGAGAGCCTCAAGCTATAGATTTTATAGCCTTAGGAAATCCCGTTCAAGTGATGCTGTTTCTTGCAGAATTTCTCCACTACTATTTCTACTGGAAAGAAAAGAAGAATATCAAGGATGCCTAGAATACAACAAGAGCACCTGATTCTTAAAACTGTTTCATTCTGCTGATTAAAAAAAAGGTGGGATGGTCCAACGAGGTCCCAACCCGGATGGTCCAGTGGTTAGGAGTTGGTGCTTTCACCTGGGTTCAATCCCTGATTGGGGAACTAAGATTCCACAAGCCTTGCAGGCAGTCTGGAGAAAAAAGAATAGAGAATAGAGAATGAAGCTCTTTTTGAAAGCTGCATTCACCCAAAGTTGGAATCCCACGCATATTGAAATTAAAGTGAAGTTGCTCAGTCATGTCTGACTCTTTGTGACCCCATGGACTGTAGCCTACCAGGCTCCTCCTTCTGTGGAATTTTCCAGGCAAGAGTGCTGGAGTGGGTTGCCATTTCCTTCTCCAGGGGTTCTTCCTGACCCAGGGATTGAACCTGAGTCTCCCACATTGTAGGCAGATGCTTTACCATCTGAGCCACCAGTGAAGCCCTATATTGAAATTACGATACATTTTAAATAGTTAGAAGTTTTAATTTTTTTAACATGACGAAATCCTTGCAGGCCAGCCCTGGAAATTGCGCGTGTGTTTGCCTGGGGTTGGGTGGGGGTGGGGGCTCTGTGTGGTTGCTTAGTGGCTCAGGTGCGTCCAGCTCTTTGCAACCCCATGGACTGTAGCCTCCCAGGCTCCTCTGACCATGGAGTTCTCCAGGCACGAACACTGGAGAGGGTTGCCATTTCCTCCTCCAGGGGATCTTCCTGACCGAGATCGAATCCGCGTCTCTGCGTCTCCTGCATTGCAAGTGGAGTCTTTACGGCTGAGCCACTGAGGATCTCAGCGTTAACGTCGAGCATGGTAGACGCAGAAAGGATTCTTCCCAAATGCCTCCGGAGCATCCTTCTACCTGGTCTCTCACCAGCAGTTGGGTCAGAGGGGAAGCCGGGACTAGGAGGGCCCAGAAACTGTTTCTTCAGGAATGTATGTCCCCAGATCCAGAAACCCAAAACTGCACTGAAGGCTGACCCTCTGCCTCTGCCTTGGGAGAACTCTCTTTCTCCAGCTACAGGGTCGTGCCACTTCCAACCCAGCGGAAAGGCTAACTCACATCTCATCACAGGTTCTGTTCCCTGCTGACCACTCTCCATGCCTTTGCCTGCTGGTAACACAGAATCTCCACGTTTGATGTCTCTGTCCGTGCCCCCAAATCCATACATTAAATTCTAACCCCAAATGTGATGAGATTACTAGGTGTGACCTTAAAGAGTTGATTAGGTCATGAGGGTGGAGGGCTCCTAAGTGGGGCTTCTTATAAAAGGGACCATGCAGAGCTCCTGAACCCCCTCTGCCCTGTGAGGACTTGGCATGATGGTGTCATGAGCCGGGACATGGGTCCTCACCAGACAAGCCTGTGGGAGCCTGGGTCTTGGACTTCCGGCCTCTAGAACTGTGAGAGGTAAGTGTGTATATCTAGTCTATTGCATTCTGTTACAGCTGCCCATAGGGGCTTCCCTGGTGGCTCAGATGGTAAAGAATCTGCCTGCAATGCAGGAGACCCGGCTTCCATCCCTGGGTCGGGAAGATCCCCTGGAGAAGGGCATGGCTACCCACTCCAGAATTCTTGCCTGGAGAATCCCATGGACAGAGGAGCCTGGTGGGCTACAATCCATGGGGTCACAAAGAGTCAGACACAAATGAGTGATTGACACTACACAGCCACAGAAGAGATCAAGACAGCTTCCAGGGACACGTGCGTACACACACACACGCGCGCACACACACACGCACACACACACACGCACACACACACGCACGCACACACACACATGCACACACACACACAAGCACACGCACACTCGCACACACACCCCTAGGCTCTGCTGCGCCCTCTGCTGGTGGAGTCCTTCCTCACTCACATTTGCTCTTGCCCCCGCAGCCCCACGACCACTGCAGGACCAGGCCTCTGCTGCAGAACCACCCTCTCCTGGAAACCTTCCTGAGCCCCCACCCCTCAGCTCTGTCACCCCCCCCCCCGGGGGAGAGGGGCCTTATAGAGAACAGAGTGGGACAGGAGAGGCTCTTCCGCGGACCTGTGAATAGACTTCCCTCTGCAGACAGCCCTTTATTTTTCACTTCCTTTCTATTTATGGCAAGTAGGACTAGTTCTCCTTTTTACAATCAACTTACTTTTTTGGCTTTTAAGGAAAAAATGGTAAGCAAGTCGTAGCACAAATGATGCTGGGCAAGCAGACGTCCTCCGAGTGGTAGGAGACGGGTGGGTTCAGGAGCACAGCCCGGGCTGTTCTGTGCTCACCTGCGCTTACAAGATTCCTCAGCTGCTCCTTGGTCTGGGGTCCTCCAGCCTAGGAGCTCCTGGGCGGTGGGCGTGACAGTGTATCCAGGACCTGCACACAGTAGGAGTGCTGTGCACACTTACTGCCCTGAGCTGAGCCCGGGATGCTCTGGGACCCTCTGCAGGGCCCCGCGTGTGTGTCTGACTCAGGCCAGACACCACTTCCTCATCACCCAGTATCCTGGTGCTGAAGCTGAAGCTCCAATACTTTGGCCATCTGATGCAAAGAGCCGACTCATTGGAAAGGACCCTGATTCTGGGAAAGACTGAAGGCAGGAGGAGACGGGGATGACAGAGGATGAGATGGTTGGATGGCAACACCAACTCAATGCACATGGGTTTGAACAAACTCTGGGAGATGATGAAGGACAGGGAAGCCTGATGTTCTGCACTTCTTAGAGTCTCAAGGAGTCAGATATGGCTTAGCGAGTTAGCAACAGGTCCTTAGGGATGGCCAGGCAGGCATAAGGCATGGGTGTGTGCCCGCATCCGGGCGTGGCCCTGCCTCTGGGCCCGAAGGTTAAGAGAGTGTCTTGGTGGACGTGTTTGCGAGCCCAGGCTTGCTCTCTTCCTTGAGCAGAGCTGGGGAGTGGGCTTTCCATGACGCTGAGTCACAGGAGTTCTGTGCAGGTTCAAGGAAGTGTTAACTGAGGTGCGCCCTGTCCCCACGTCACTTAGCTGTACCCTGGCCCAGGGCATCAGTGGATCCTCAAGCCAGGGATGCCAGCTTGAGTCACCGAGAGCCCACCTTGTGTGTGTCTCCTGGGGGAGAGGGGCCTTATAGAGAACAGAGTGGGACAGGAGAGGCTCTTCCGCGGACCTGTGAATAGACTTCCCTCTGCAGACAGCCCTTTATTTTTCACTTCCTTTCTATTTATGGCAAGTAGGACTAGTTCTCCTTTTTACAATCAACTTACTTTTTTGGCTTTTAAGGAAAAAATGGTAAGCAAGTCGTAGCACAAATGATGCTGGGCAAGCAGACGTCCTCCGAGTGGTAGGAGACGGGTGGGTTCAGGAGCACAGCCCGGGCTGTTCTGTGCTCACCTGCGCTTACAAGATTCCTCAGCTGCTCCTTGGTCTGGGGTCCTCCAGCCTAGGAGCTCCTGGGCGGTGGGCGTGACAGTGTATCCAGGACCTGCACACAGTAGGAGTGCTGTGCACACTTACTGCCCTGAGCTGAGCCCGGGATGCTCTGGGACCCTCTGCAGGGCCCCGCGTGTGTGTCTGACTCAGGCCAGACACCACTTCCTCATCACCCGGTATCCTGGTGCTGAAGCTGAAGCTCCAATACTTTGGCCATCTGATGCAAAGAGCCGACTCATTGGAAAGGACCCTGATTCTGGGAAAGACTGAAGGCAGGAGGAGACGGGGATGACAGAGGATGAAATGGTTGGATGGCAACACCAACTCAATGCACATGGGTTTGAACAAACTCTGGGAGATGATGAAGGACAGGGAAGCCTGATGTTCTGCACTTCTTAGAGTCTCAAGGAGTCAGATATGGCTTAGCGAGTTAGCAACAGGTCCTTAGGGATGGCCAGGCAGGCATAAGGCATGGGTGTGTGCCCGCATCCGGGCGTGGCCCTGCCTCTGGGCCCGAAGGTTAAGAGAGTGTCTTGGTGGACATGTTTGCGAGCCCAGGCTTGCTCTCTTCCTTGAGCAGAGCTGGGGAGTGGGCTTTCCATGACGCTGAGTCACAGGAGTTCTGTGCAGGTTCAAGTAAGTGTTAACTGAGGTGCGCCCTGTCCCCACGTCACTTAGCTGTACCCTGGCCCAGGGCATCAGTGGATCCTCAAGCCAGGGATGCCAGCTTGAGTCACCGAGAGCCCACCTTGTGTGTGTCTCCTGCAGCACTCAGAATTGAGGCCGAGTCACCCCAGGTGCTCACTCAGTCCCTCACACTCAACAGCCATCGACCCAGCTCCGACTCTACTGATAACAGCAGCTGACAGTTGTCACACCCCACTCTCCTCCAGGCCATACGTGAAATGCTCCCACACGGCTACCTGCAACGACAGGCTGTACTTAAATGAGATAATACATGAGCTCAATCGAGCTCGCCTTTTTGTATTATTGTTGCTTTCATGTTGCTCTTATGAGCCCTGAGTGCAGGTTCTGCAGATAAGATGCATAAAGCCTCTCTCCCGGCCTGTGGAACAGTCCCAGATAATTTAAATTAGAGGACCAGGTAAGTCAGTCCAGCTAGATGCCCTCTAAGGGGAGAGGGCTTCTGTGAGTGCTACAGAGGTGGGGGGGATCAACTACTTGGGGGATGAAAAAAAACCTCACTGACTGAAATTTGACCCAGGCTGGGGTGGCACAAACCTTGACCCAGAGGGAGCGAGGCTCACAGGTACTGGGCTAGGGTGTCTTCCGTTTAGGTGCCCTCTAGGGCCTGGGCGTTCTTGGCCTTGAGAGTCCCTTGGACTGCAAGGAGATCCAACCAGTCCAACCTAAAGGAAATCAGTCCTGAATGTTAACTGGAAGGACTGATGCTGAAGCTGAAACTCCAATACTTTGGCTACCTGATGGGAAGAACTGACTCACTGGAAAAGACCCTGATGCTGGGAAAGATTGCAGGCGGGAGGAGAAGGGGACGACAGATGAGATGGTTGGATGGCGTCACTGACTCGATGGACACGAGTTTGAACAAGCTCCAGGAGTTGGTGATGGACAGGAAGGCCTGATGTGCTGCAGTGCATGGGGTCACAAAGAGTCGGACACGACTGAGCCACTGAACTGAACTGAACTGAACTGAGGGCCTGGGAAAGTTGTGTATGTCCAGGGCCTGGCTGGAGGCAGGCTGGAGGGGTGTGGGTCCTTGAGGTTAGCAGCGTCTGTCTGTTCAGAAGCACCCTGTTTTTCCTGGTCAACTGGGCATATGCCCGTGGGAGAGTGGTGAGCTGGGAGGTACATTCTGGGTGTGGTGGCCACTCCCAGCAGGCTGCCCTGGGCTCAGAGGAGCGCCCTGGTTGCCCTGCCGACCTGCGTCTCCATCCAGCCATGGTGTTGGGGCACTGGGGCTTAAGGTGGCCATTGTGTTGACTGGGTAATGAGAATTACAGTTTCTACAAGGGCCTTTGTGCCACTAAGACCCAGAGACAGGGAGATCCAAGGAGCACTGGTCCCTGATAATAGAAGCCTGGAGACTGGGCTGCAGGCCCAGCAACCCTGCCAACATGTGTGGAGTGGGCACAAGAGCTTCGCCCATCCTGCCCACCCCATAGATGGGCTGTTGTCAAGACCAAATCCACGCAGGTGGCTCAGAGTCTGCGATCTGACGCTGCAATGACTGGGCTCCATCTGAATGCTATTGCCTTTCTTTTCTTATTTCTCGGCTGCGTGAGCTCTTCATCACAGTGCCCAGGCTTCTCTTGTCGTGGTCCACAGGCTCTAGAGTGCAAGGGCTCAGTAGTTGTGGCGTATGGGCTTAGCTGCCCCCATGGCATGTGGGATCTTAGTTTCCTGACCAGGGATAGACCTGTGTCCCCTTCATTACAAGGCAGATTCTTAAACACTGGATCACCTGGAAAGTCCCCTCCACTGCTTTCCTATCTGTGAGCTCTGGGAAAGTTACAGAGAAACCTTTAGGAGCCTCAGTTTCCTCATCTGTAAAATGGGCTAACCATACCTGCTAACTCCCGGGTTATTATTATGAGGCTGACAAGCTCTTAGTGCATCGGTGGGCGTGTTCTCAGTAAATTAAGTGTAATTGTGCACCTGTTTCATTTGTGAAATTCAAAACTCTAAAGACTTCCCCAATTCACCCCCCTTTTCCCTTAACTCACTTTCTAGATCCAGTTTCTTTTTCTCAGCCCATCATCTCTTGGGCCTCTGGGGTGAGCGTCCTAAAGCACAGATTTGGGCCTTGCTGCCCCCTTGGCTTGGGGGTCCTGGCCTTGCCCTCTGGCCCCGTGTCCACCCCTGCCCTTCATCTCACCTCCCTGCTCCATCCCAGGCACCCAGGCCCGGGGGGCGTTCCAGACCCTGGCCACTCCTCACACCACTCCTCTTGCCTGAAGTGACGCCTCGTGTCTCACCTTCTCACCTCGATGGCCGCCTCTTGGCCTGCTGTCCCTGATTCCTCCGGGTGTTACGTCTCCTTCCTCTGGATACCCCTAGGCCTCCGGAGGCAGGGGTGTGGGTTTGCATATGTATCTGGCCCCGTGGGCTTCCCAGGTGCAATGCAGAAGACGTGGATTTGATCCCTGGGTCAGGAAGATCCCCTGGAGCAGGAAATGGCCACCCACTCCAGTATTGTTGCCGAGAAATCCCCTGGACAGAGGAGACTGACGGGCTACAGTCCATGGGGTCACAGAGAGTCACATGACTGAGTGACTGAGCTGCCAGAGCGCCCTGACTGGCAGCCCCGGCCTGCCTTTCGTAGGCTGGCACTCACCTGGACTCCTCCGTGGTGGCCGAGAAGGATCCTCTGATCAGGGGTCAGGCTGCGAGGCTCCAGAGAGGAAGTGCTGCCTCTGTGGTCTGAACTGTCAGATGGCAACAGCCAGGCCCTGGAGCCGGGCCAGACTCCCGCCCTGCAGCCCACATCCTGCCCCGGGCTCTCAAGGTGGCCTGGGCGAGGATGCCAGCGGGAGCCCTGGGCTGCTGCTGTGCAGGAGACTCTGCGAGAAACCGGGGAGCAGAGGTGACCTGCTTGCTGCTCTGGAGGCTGTGAGTCTGAGACCAAGCTGTCAGCAGGCTGGCGCCTCCCCGAAGCCGCTCTCTGCGGCCACTTGCAGGCGGTGTCCCCATATGGCCTTTCCTTCCATTCTGCGCCCCTGATGCCTCTCTTTCTCTCCCTTTTCCATTTTAATATAAAGTTCTTTGTTTGGCGGTGCCAGGTCTTCACTGTGGGCTGTGGGATCTTTAGCTGCAGCATGCAGACTTTTATTACGGCATGTGAGATCTAGCTCCCTGACCAGGCATGGAACCTGGGCTCCTTGCATTGGGAGTGTGAAGTCTTAGCCACTGGACCTCTGGGGAAGACCCCCTGAGGTCGCTTTGTGCGTCCAAATTTTTTCCTTTTATAAGGACACCAGTCAGATTGAGCGGGGTCCATCCTAATGGCCTCAATTTAACTTAATCATCTCTTGAAAGGCCCTATTTCCAATAACAGTCACATTCCAAGGTACTGGGTACTGGGGATTCAACACAAGAATTTGGGGGGACAAACTTCAGTGCATAACCGTGGGTCCCCAAAGGACAGCCAGAACGGCCTTGCCCAAAGATGGAGGGGCTGGGGAGGGGCAGATTAGACTCTGCGAGAAACCGGGGAGCAGAGGTGACCTGCTTGCTGCTCTGGAGGCTGTGAGTCTGAGACCAAGCTGTCAGCAGGCTGGCGCCTCCCCGAAGCTGCTCTCTGCGGCCACTTGCAGGCGGTGTCCCCATATGGCCTTTCCTTCCATTCTGCGCCCCTGATGCCTCTCTCTCCCTTTTCCATTTTAATATAAAGTTCTTTGTTTGGCGGTGCCAGGTCTTCACTGTGGTCTGTGGGATCTTTAGCTGCAGCATGCAGACTTTTATTATGGCATGTGGGATCTAGCTCCCTGACCAGGGATGGAACCTGGGCTCCTTGCATTGGGAGTGTGAAGTCTTAGCCACTGGACCTCTGGGGAAGACCCCCTGAGGTCGCTTTGTGCGTCCAAATTTTTTCCTTTTATAAGGACACCAGTCAGATTGAGCGGGGTCCATCCTAATGGCCTCAATTTAACTTAATCATCTCTTGAAAGGCCCTATTTCCAATAACAGTCACATTCCAAGGTACTGGGTACTGGGGATTCAACACAAGAATTTGGGGGGACAAACTTCAGTGCATAACCGTGGGTCCCCAAAGGACAGCCAGAACGGCCTTGCCCAAAGATGGAGGGGCTGGGGAGGGGCAGATGCTCACCATAATTCCTGGCTGCCTCTTCAGCCAGGGCCCCGGCTGAAAGCTGTGAGCACTCTGAGAGCAGAGACAGGAAGTGGCTCCTCTAAATAAGTTTAAAAGGAAGAAGCTGGGAGAATCCCAGAATTTCCCGAAGAGAATAAGGTACTTTAGAGGTTACTATCGCTGTTCAGTGCCTAAGTTGTGCAACTCTTTGCAACCCCGTGGACTGCAGTATGCCAGACTTCCCTGTCCTCCACTGTCTCCCAGAGTTTGCTTAAGTTCGTGTCCATTGAGTTGTTGATACTTTCTAAGCATCTCATCCTCTGCTGCTAATCCCACCATGACAATAACGCTGCTCCCATTTACGAGCACTGACTCCGACTTCATGGTCCCACTTCTTTCCTCACCATTTTTATGTTTTCCTCTGCATTTCTAAGCTCTTGGAGCATGTTGACAACCCCGTTTTAAGGTCTTTCTCTGCTGTTAACAATGACATCATTGCTGCCATTTCTGTGTTTGTTTCTACTGATGGGTTTTGTTTCCCTGGTTACAGGTCATGTTTTCCTGTATCTTTGCCTGTCTGGTCATTTTTGGTTGGATGCCAGACATTGTGAACTTTATATCGTTGGGTGCTGGATTTTACTGTATTCTTTTAAATAGCACTGGATTTTGTATGGTATACTCTTACGTTACCTGGGCTCAGCTTCATTCGTCTAGGCTTGCTTTTCTGCTTTATAATTTACTAGAGCAGCCTTTGGTCTAGGTCTAATGTAGTCCCACTATGAAGGTGAGATCCTTAGGAGGTGTCTACTTGTTCCACTCTATATTATGAGGTCTGTCCAATGTGGCTGAAGGTAACACCAACTGTCCTGTGAGCTCTGGGAGTTATTTGGGGCCTGCTTCTTCCTGGTGTTCTTTCCACAGCCAGATTCATAGAGTTTCAGTCTTCACGTGCATAGTACTCAGAGACTCAGTGGAGCCCTTCTGCAGATCTCTGGAATTCCCTCTCAGTGTGGCCAGCTCCCTTCTCCTGGGCCCCATGACCTGCAAGTCCTAGCAGCCTTGGCATCTCTGAACTCTACCATCTATTTTCAGTGAGTGAGACCCCAGGCTTAATTTAGTTCCCCTTCCTGTGCTGCAGCCCAGAAACTGCCTCCAGGAAGCCAGCTGGGCTGCCATAGGCTGCTCCTCACTCGTTTCTCTTCTTCAGGGTCACAGCCTTGCAGTGCCTCGTGTCTGTACTGAAAACCACACTTTATCTGGATCCCCTCCCAGTGGAAGCTCCGCACTGTTATCATCTCATTAAATCCTCCAGACGCTCTAGAAGTCAGACTACTTTTAACACGAAGGAACTTGGAACACCCAGGTAACTTTCTCAGAGTCAGACAGTTGCCAAGATGTTGGTCACGTGTCTGCCTGACTCTGTGAACACCACCGTGTGCCGACTGGACCCTGAGGGAGTCCAGCCTCCAGGAGCAAGAACTCGACTGTCTCGGGCCTTGCCACCTGCACCCAGGGCTCCCTCTGTTTCAGGATGCTCCCCCTCCTTAAGAGATATCTGCAGAGACATCACTTTGCCAAAGCTGGGGGTTTTCCTGTAGTCATGTACTGCTGTGAGAGTTGGACCATAAAGAAAGCTGAGTGCCGAAAAATGGTTGCTTTCAAACTGTGGTGCTGGAGAAGACCCTTGAGAGTCCCTTGGACTGCAAGGAGATCCAACCAGTCCATCCTAAAGGAAATCAGTCCTGAATATTCACTGGAAGGACTGATGATGAAGCTGAAGCTCCAATACTTTGGCCACGTGATGCAAAGAATTGACTCAAAAGACCCTGATGCTGGGAAAGATTGAAGGCGGGAGGAGAAGGGGGTGACAGAGGATGAGATGACTGAATGGCATCATCGACTCAATGGATATGAATTTGAGCAAACTCTAGGAGACAGTGAAGGACAGGGAAGCCTGGCGTGCTGCAGTCCACGGGGTCACAAAGAGTCGGACGCGACCGAGTGACTGCCCAACGACAACCCCTTTCTGCAGGCGTCCCGGCCCGCAGTCCCAGAGCTCATTTCTGTGTGTGCTCAGTGTGGGGAGGACTGCTTGGCCTGCATTTATATTCACAGGCATATCTGCCCACCAGGCACACAGGCTTTGCAGGCAGCATCCTCTACCGAACAACCTATTTGCTCTACGGAGCTGGTTGAAGTTTAACATCAAGGGTCTGCCTTAATGATCTTCACGGAGAATGCTGAGCAGGGCACCTGGAATGTAAAGCAGAGCCCGGGTGACTGCAGCGAGGCCGGTCCAGGCAACTGTTTCATAAGCTGGTATTCACATCTCAAGCCCTTCCCATCCCCTGTTTTAACTTTACTTATTAAGAAATTTCAAACATAAAGATGAAACACGCATAAACCTATTACCTAGACTGAACAATTTTGTTTCATCTTTTTTTTTTTGCTGTAGTATTTAAAAGTAAATGACACACTTCCAAACACTGCAACATGCATCTCTAAAACATAAGGAGTTTTCCCCCAAAATCTATTTATTTTCGGCTGGGCTGGGTCTTCGCTGCTGCCCTTGGGCTTTCTCTAGTTGTGGCGAGCGGGGCTCCTCTTTGTCGCCTTGTGGTGGCTTCTCTTGTTGCGGAGCTCGGGCTCCAGGGTGCACGGGCTGAGCAGCTTCAGTTCGCAGGCTGTAGAGCTCAGGCTCGGTAGTTGTGGCCTTAGTTGCCCTGAGGCAACTGTGATCTTCCCGGACCAGGTATTGAACCCACGTCCCCTGCATCGACAGGCGGATTCTTAACCACTGAACCACTAGGGAAGTCCTAAGGATTTCTTTTGATATCTATAATATATTATTACATAATAATAACTATTATTACTAGTTATATTAATAATAATAACTATTATTACACTTGGCAAAATAATTTAAAAGTATTATGTACTATTGGTTCACAGTTAAAATCCTCTCTTGTCCTCAACAACTCTCAGAGTTGATTTGCTAAGAGCAGTATCCAGGCAAGAAGTGCATTTCTTATATTTTTTAAATTTTTAAAAATCTAGAATAGTTATTTCTCATTTTTTTTTTTTTAATTATACTGACTTATTGGACTTCCCTGGTGGCTCAGACGGTAAAGAATCTGCCCACAGTTGTAGGAAACCCAGGTTCAGTCCCTGGGGAGGGAAAATCCTCTGGAGAAAAGAATGGCAATCCACTCCAGGATTCTTGCCTGGAGAATCCCATGGATGGACAGTGGAGTCTGGCGGGCTACAGTCCATGAGGTCACAAAGAGTCAGACTTGACTGAGTGACTAACACTCTCACTTTCATTGACACCAGACCACTGTCCTATAAAAGAGCCTTCCTTCTATCTCAATGTAACTATACAAGTTTTCCTCAACTTATAATAAGGTTACACCCTAATACATCCACTGTAAGTTGAAAATATCATTAAGTTGAAGATATTTAACACACTAATCTACCAAACATCATCACTTAGCCAAGTCTATGTGAAACACACTTAGAATATTTTTTTTAAAAAAAGAAAAATCCTTGGCCCAACCACGAAGCATATGGGATCTTAATTCTGTGGCCAGGGGTTGAACGTGTGTCCCCTGCATTGGAATCATGGAATCTTAACCACTGGACCACCCGGGAAGTGTCCCCTGACTTTCATTTTTTTAATAGAGTACTTAAATTAGCATATAGTGGGGCAAAGCAAAGCCTGTTTCATAAGAAGGTGTTGACCGTTTTGTGTGATTGATTCTACACTGTACTGAAGTAGAGAGCAGGATGGTTGGTTGTCTGGATACAGAACGATTGTATGTTTACCGGTCATTTCCCCTCCTGACTGAGGGCTGACTGGGAGCTGTGGCTCCCACCTGCTGCCCAGCTCAGGAGATAGAGCTGTATTATTAGCCCAGAAAAAGATTCAATTCAGTTCAGTCGCTCAGTTGTGTCTGACTCTTTGCGATCCCATGGACTGTAGCACGCCAGGCTTCCCCGTCCATCACCAGCTCCCAGAGCTTACTCAAACTCATGTCCATCGAGTTGGTGATGCCATCCAACCATCTCATCCTCTGTCATCCCCTTCTCTTCCCACCTTCTATCTTTCCCAACATCAGGGTTTTTTCAAATGAGCCAGTTCTTTGCATGAGGTGACCAAAGTATTGGAAAAGATTAAAAATTCAGAATTCAAGCTAAGGTTTGTACTGGATGCACAGCACTTTTGTACCATTCTTAAGTTGAAAGACCTAAGTCCAACCATCCTAAACAAGGGGTTCTCAAGGGTCCTTGGGGTGTCATTTAACTTTTTCCTCAGTCTTCTCTTTTTCCTGTAACCTGGAATTTAGATGTGAAGCCTTGAGTATACTTTTTTTTTTTGCGGGGAGAGGGGGATTATACTTTTCCATTCTGTGTGACATTAAGTGCTGTGACCACATGCTGGGTCATGTAATACAATGCTAACATCTGCTACTGGATCAAAGCGGTGGCAAGTATATGCCTCACCGCACAGTGCCTTCTTCCCTTTTCAGGTCGGGGGTAGCCTGTGATGCAGCCCCTTGATGAAGTGTGTGAACTCCCCACATCTCTGTCTCACTCTCCTCTGTTCCTGCCCCCCTCCCCCATTCACTGTGCCTTCTGCCACCTCCACCAGACAAGATTTTGCTGAATCGACCTCCCAGGTTTGCATTGTGAATGTGGAAAACTTTTTCCAACGAAACAAATTAATTTTAATTTTCAAAATCTAAATAACGTGTAATGCAATGTCGATTATGCTTTTTCATGGCCCCCTCTTAGGATTCTGCCTTATCTTGGGAGGGGCCCCTAGTCTGAACCCCCACTGATCTTCAGGCCTGGCCTGCCGGGAACCGAGGTGCTGTTGGGCGGGTCACATCTGCAAGCCAGCAGAGACCTGAGTCCTGTGCGAAGCCCGGGAGGGATGGCTGAGCTCAGGGGCCCACCCACGGCGACTCAGGAGTTAAAAACGCCAGCTCACTAAAACCCCCAAGGCTCGTGGAGTTGGAGACGATGCCAACCTAGAGCTCATGCAACCACAGGGCAAGGAGCCAGGCCTGGACTCAGTTTCCAGCCTCTAGATGGGACCACTGTTGGAGTCAGCCGGCGAGCGCCGACAAACCTCGCAGAGCCGCGTGGACGGTGGCCAAGCTTGGGCACACATCGAAGTAACGGGATCAAAACCTCATTGTCTCCAACACATGGTCTGTGGTTCATCTGGAGTTTTAAAATTCTGTTTCAGAAATTTATTTATTTTTAAAAATTATTTGACTGTGCCAATTATTAGTTGCAGCATGCAGAATCTTGAGTTACAGCACTCAGGATCTTCAGTCGTGGTGTGTGGGATCGAGTTCCCTGACCAAGGATTGAACCTGGGCCCTCTGCATTGAGAGGGAGGTGGCTTAGCCACTGAACTACCAGGGCAGTTCCAAGAAATTTCCTTGTATCACAGTCTTACACAAATATGCAAGTCTCATGCCCTATTATAGTATCTTTTTTCAGTGGGTCTCTTGTATCAGAGTGAAACTGGAAACTTATAGAAAGTGTGAACCATGATGTTATCAGGCAAAATCCCTGGGGGCAGCATCAGATGAGAAAACCAAGTAAAACTAGAGGATGCCTCACCTGTGCAGCTGTATCTTCCCCTTTGATCCTCAGAAGAGGCTGGCCTCATTTATACACAGTTCATACACAGAACTATCAGAACCCTAAGGTTTAGGAGCAGAACAGGCTAGAAACGGAGAGAGAAGGCCACACCTTCCTGGCAAAGGAAGGCCAGGACTCCGAGTTGCATATGGCTCTCAGGCTCCTCATCTTTCACTACAATATGCCATATGCCTCCATGTGTAGCCACGCAAGCAAAACCAAAACACTGGACACAGAGAGATCAGTATCATTAAAATGTTTCCCAGGCTTTCTTTGCAGAATTTCACATTCCTGATGAGACCAACACGGCCCTTCTGCTGCAGGCTCATTCCTGGGCCTTTTCCCCGGGTTCCCTGTGCTTCAGGAAAGACTGAAGTCCCTTGAAGCATCTGTGCTCCTTCCCAACCCAGTGCCTTTGCACATGCGGTTCCCCCTGCTAGTCTCTGTTTTTCCTTAAAGTCTGGGCAGCTTCTGTTTTCCCAGGAAGCCTGTTCTGACTGAGAGTAGGTCAGGCCATCCCGTCACTGGTCTCAGAGTGTCCTGCTTCTCCCGGACAGCACCTTCACACCTCCAGGGGTCAGGGTGACCAGGCCGTGGGCTCAGGGCCTGAGCTCCTGAGGTTTCTAATTTCCACAGGAGGTCTTGAGAGCCCGCATGTGGCTGGGTGTGATTGGAGCCCAGTCCCTTCCGTCTGTGGGGCTCGGGTTCTTTATCAGTAAAACAGGGCCTGTGACTTTCTTTGAATCTGTGGTTGCTTCTGTGAACTCTCAAGTCGTATGTTACCCTCTGCGTACAGGAGGTTGCCTCTCAGACACCCAAACGGATAAGCTCTTAAGGCATCCTCAAGCGTTTAATCAGTATTCTGGGTGGAATGCTGAGATTTCCCTGTCTCAAAGTAGCTCGGAAGGCAGGTGACAGGCCTTCTCTACATCAGGATGGTGGCTTTCCCGGTCTTCCCCAGGCCCTCCCCGCCTGTTCCCCGAGCTCCCCCACCCAGCACTGTCCATACCCCATGGAGCCTTCCAATCTTTTTACCGTCCTTCCTCCAATCTTTGATGGCTGGGACTCCCCTGGGGGTCTAGTGGCTAAGACTCTGAGCTCCCCATGCAGGGGGTTGGGGTTCAATCCCTGGTCAGGGGACTAGATCCCACGTGGCACACCTAGGATCTGGGGCAGCCAGAAAAAAAACTTGAAGACTCCCTGGCCTACTGTCATTGTCAGTGGCTCTTGGGGTATGAGTTAATATCCCATGACACCAAGTGCATTCCATCCCGAGGCTGTCTCCCTCCTCCTTTTCTTGGTTTTGATCTTTCTATTCTTTAACGAAATTATGGTAAAAATAAATGTGTGTGTGTTGTTTTAACTGGAAGAAAATCTGAAGCCCCGATCTTCTACTGGTGCGGGAAACACAAGAGCCTGAGGACGCTTAGCAGAGTGGACACCAAGTTCCTAAGAGGCCAGTGTGTCTGCTCCAGGCCGGGACTGGGGTTTCCTTTCCAAGCTAGCACCCTCTCTCCAGTTCCCCACTTCCCCCTCTTTACAGACCTCCTGTCCTACTCAACTTGCAGAGGCTTCTGGGACCAAAGGAGGCTGAGGTCTCTAGGTCAATGCACTCACTCCGAAGTCCAGCAGGAGGTCACCTTCCCGCAGCGCCCTAACCACCCCCCGCCCCCCCGCCAGCACTGCGCCGGCTCTTCCCACTCTCCCTGGGTGTCTCCACGCAAGCACTCGGAGCCAACCTATCGCGTGTATTTCTACCCATCACCTCCCCACCACTAGCTCGGCTAGCTGGTGATCAGCGCACCGGGCGCTGGGTAGGTGCTCAGTTAACTTTTGCCAAAGGAATGAATGAATGAACCTCGCGCTCCGGGGAAGGCTCCTCCCAGGGATCCTGCTGGTTTGCTCAGCTCCAGGCCTCTCCCCCAAGCCAGGGGCGGGGGGCGGGAGGGGACCTCACATCACTGGGAGTCGGTCTGATGTAGAAGTTTCACGAATTGACTCCCCCTGCCCGCTTCCCGGCCAGGGTGCACCCCCTTTCTGGGTGTATGAGATCCAGCCCTCGGGAGGGCACCCCGACTCGCAGAAGTCCCGCACCTCAGGAGGAGACAAGCCCTGGGGGCGCTGCTTTGAGGGTGGGGGTCGTGGGCGCGGAGCGCGGGGCAGGGCCGCCGGGGGCCCAGGGCGCGCGCGCCGCTCCCCGCCCGCCGCCTCCGGCCGCCGGCCCGCCTCCCGCTGGCGCTCCCGGCCTTTCCCGTCCGGCCCGCGACGCCCCGCCCGCCCCGTCCCACATGACGCCGCCTCCGCCGCAAACTTTTTCCACCCCATCCTGCCGCGGCCGAGAGGGCTGGAAGATGGCGGCCTAGGCGCGGAGCTTCCTGGCGCGGCGGCGGCGGCCTGGGCGCGGGGCGCGCGGGCGGCAGCATGACGCGCTGGGTGCCCACCAAGCGCGAGGAGAAATACGGCGTGGGTGAGCACCTCCGCGCGCCGCGCGCGGGGCTCCGGGCGCCTGCTGCCGGCGGCCCGGGCGGGGACGCGGAGTGGCCGCGGCGCCCGGAGCCCCGCGTCCCCAGCCCTCCCCCCCTGCCCGCGGGGTCCGG